>JAVGVS010000418.1:0-242500 GCA_032718565.1 Distichodus sexfasciatus | reverse complement strand
GCGTTTTCTGGGGTTTGTAGTGTCAGCTTAGTGCGGAATGAATGCTGACTATTTTTCTGCTTATTGGAGCAAATCAGAGCGTCCACACCAGCGTTAGGTCGGCTGCGCGTTCAGATGGCGTCAAATAAAGCGCAGCTACAAAACGCGTCGAACCTCCGGCGCGCGTTCACATATCCACGATTCCAACTCCCTTGTGGGTAGGACCTTAGTGAGCAGCCCTAATAACGTGGACGTTTGAGTGAAGACAGGACGATAAAGATGGATTGTAGAACTAATGAGCGCCTCCTTTTCCCCGTTACTGTGTCTCCAGCCTCGTTCTCGTTGCCTTCCTTTTCTACTCTAATTAGTGCTCATCATAAGTGATTAGCTGGACATTTCCTCTCCTCCCTCTCATCTGTGCTCTCTCCCCCCTTCTGTTTCTCTCTCTCTCTCTAACCATGTTTGACATCTGTGTCTGCACCTCTCTGTCCTCTCTCTGCTCCGATGGCTAAATCTCTCCCTAATCTCCCCTCACTCCCCCTCTCCACCTCTTCCTCTCCTCTCCTCTCCTGCTTTTCGCCTTAATCCTCAGGACAGCTCTACCTGAGAGGTGTGTGTGTGTGTCCATGTATTTATCGCATTGTGGGGACCTTTTTGTCCCCTAAAATCACTTTTCTCTGTTTTTTGGGCTTTGTGGGGACATTTGAGAGGTCCCCATGAGGAAAAATTACTTCATAGAAAATGTGCTTGTTTTATTTGAGAAACTAAGAGAGCTAAAAGATGTGCTTTTAGTCACTAGGGTTAAGTTTCGGGTTGGGATTAGGTGTAGGTGTAAAATTATATACATCTAGTCATTATGGGAGCCTATGGAAAGACCTCACAAAGATTACAAGACTGTGTGTGTGTGTGTGTGTGTGTGTGTGTGTGTGTGTGTGTGTGCTGTATTTGTGTGCATTGCTTTAGTGCGGTGCATGTTGAATATTGAGCGTTAATATGACTATACACTAGGACTGACCGAGATCATCTCAAATCAGTATCACAATCATTAATTATTAATGAATCCTCGATTACGATTTTCGATGATTATTTTGATTGTGTTTTTTTGTCCTCTTAGATCGCTGACATTGTGATATTTTTATAAAGGCATAATTTTGTATACGTTTGGGCCTTTGCTTTACCGTAAACAGTATTTTAGCCACCTCTAACGCATATATTTTTTTAAACACCCTCCAAAGTGACCATTTTTCAAAACGCTGGATTCTCTGGATACGTGTAAACGAAAGGCCCAAACGTATAAAAATATCTGCATACGTGTAAACAGGTCCTCAAAAATGGGATTTTTTTTCCCTAACGAAAGAGTGATTTAAAAGCTGGATATGGGACTGGACCCATAAGCCATTGACCATCAGGTTTTAGCATGGTGTCTATCTCTCATCCTCCATCCTCTTTCTCTTGCCTCCTTCTCTGCATCCCCTTCCCCTTTCCTCCTTACTCCTTCCTCCATCCCTCCACTCATCCCGTTTCCTGTCCGTTCTGTGGGGCAGTGTGGGCGGGCTGGGGAGTGGGTGGCCTGGTTGTGCTTCTCAGGGGAGCGTCACATGTCTCTAGTGCACCCACCACCTCTACACTTATCCCACAACTATCACATCCCTCTCTCCCTTCTTTCCCCATTCTCTCTCTCTCCCACTCTCTCTCTCCCACTCTCTCTCTCTCCTCTCCCTTCCTCCTCCATCCTCATTCTCTCTCTTCCTACATCTTCCTTTACCTCCCCCATCTGGCCTTCTTTATCTCTACCGACACATTTCTCTCTCTCTCTCTCTCTCCCTCTCTCTCTCTCTCTCTCTCTCTCTCTCTCTCTCTCTCTCTCTCTCTCTCTCCCCTTCCTCTTTGTCTCTGCCCTCTCACTTTCACTGCTTTCTCCCATTCTTCCCTGTCCTCCCCTCCACCTCTCTCTTTCAAAACAATTCTTAACTGCCTCCTCCTCCCTCTCCTCCTCTCCCTCCCTCTCTCTCTCTCTCTCTCTCTCTCTCCCTTCCTCCCTCCATCCTCATTCTCTCTCTTCCTACATCTTCCTTTATCTCCCCCATCTGGCCTTCTCTATCTCTACCTCCTGTTCTCTCTCTCTCTCTCTCTCTCTCTCTCCCCCCTTCCCTCTTTGTCTCTGCCCCTCTCACTTTCACTGCCTCTCCCATTCTTCCTGTCCTCCCTCACACTATCTCTCTTTCAAAACAATTCTTGGCACCTGCC
Source organism: Distichodus sexfasciatus (assembly GCA_032718565.1). Lineage (NCBI taxonomy): Eukaryota > Metazoa > Chordata > Actinopteri > Characiformes > Distichodontidae > Distichodus > Distichodus sexfasciatus. The sequence continues at coordinate 240,274 of JAVGVS010000418.1, read as the reverse complement.
CTCAGGAAGAGAGTGTTGCTCCTGGCCTGCTGAATACAGTCCACAGCCATGTGACCGTATTAGGCTTGCAGTTAAAGGTATTGTAAAACTGAAGTGTGTGTCTCTGTGTGTGTCTCTGTGTGTGTCTCTGTGTGTGTCTCTGTGTGTGTCTCTGTGTGTCTTGTGTGTGTGCGTATGTGTGTGTTTGTGTGTGTGTGTAGGTCAGGTGGTATTCTTTTATCAGTGATTTCTCGGATGGTGTGTCAGTCAAGTGTTTGGGGGGTTAGAATCTCTACAGAGCCCTCAGGCTTTAGAAAGGAGACACCATCTGTCCTCCATGTGCCCTCACGCCATTTGACTCTAGCGTCATTCTTCTCTCCTCTGTCATTCTCTTCCTTTCTCTCTCTTCTCGCTCGCTCTCTCTACTCTGCCGCTTTATCCGGCGCCATTCCCGTACATGTCACACCCTTCATTCTCTGCCATGCTCACACAACCACACACACCCATCAAGTTTGAGAGTTTGGGAGTTTAGTCTCTCTTGTGCTTTCAAAGTGCAGTAGGTTGGACTTTCCCCGACTCCTGTTTCATGAGAGTGACTTTTTGCCTCAGTTTCCTGCTTCTGACACACCACACACACACCCCCACACACACACACTCTCCCTACAAAACCTTGCATTGGGATCGAGCAACAACGTCACAAACATGCTTAATAGATATAAACAGTTCAAATTCAGACCGGTTAAACGTGGAAACACGTTTTTTAGACACATTTTCACTTTGCTTCAGGAAGCTGCTTCAGAAAAGAGATGAGCTCTGTCAACGCGCCAGTGTAGCTGCTGTGAAGTATTCTGCATGTACCGCAACTTTACCTGTGCTGGGAATGTGATGACCTAAAGTAAAACTATGAATAGAATGTGTTCTGTTCGTGAGAAGCTTTCATAAAGGGTTAACAGCTTGTTTGACTACATGTCGGATCGGAGAGTAAGTGATGTGGGAAAGTGCGTTCTGGTGTGTGTTATTGTGTGTATGTGTGTCAAATTCTTTCAGAACCTGGAATCTGTTTGTCTTTGTCTGTATTTCTTTTGTATTGTTCAGTTTCCCAGCTGTGCTCGTGTTTGCTCCTTCCGCAGTTTTTTTTGTCGTGGAGACACCGTTCATGGCTTAACATTCGCAGCTCATTGAGGAGATTCCAGGATATTTATATTATTTGTCATCGAGCGCAAATGCAATCCTCTTTTTCCCTTTTCATCATTTCCCTATATCAGCTGCTAATGTGGTCACGACGGGGGTTTTCCATTAGGGTTGTCATTCCCTGTTTGGGCCACATGAGGGCATCCCTTTTAATGTTGCCATTCTCTAATTTGACCACAAGAAGGCGTCCCCATTAAGACGGTCATTCTCCAGTTTGGCCACAAGAATGTCCCCATTAAGGCTGTCATTCTCCGTTTGGCCTAGAGGCATTCCTGTTAGGTTGCCATTCTCTGGGTAGCCATAAGCGTCCCCCATTAGACGGTCATTCTAGTTTGGCCACAAGAGAGCATCCCTGTTAAGGTTGCCATTCTCTAATTTGACCACAAGAAGGCGTCCCCATTAAGACGGTCATTCTGTTTTGACCACAAGAGGGCATCCCTGTTAAGGTTGCCATTCTCTAATTTGACCACAAGAAGGCGTCCCCATTAAGACGGTCATTCTCTATATTGGCCATAAGGACGTCCCCGTTAAGGCTGTCATTTTCCGTTTTGGCTACAAGGGAGTGTCCCCATGAAGGTCAGCTATAATCAGCAGAAACATCTATAAACAGCTTTTATCATTTCACCCTTTCAAAGAGTTTTTTTTTTTTTAAACACACGGCAAGCAAACCGTTTCTTCAGAAATTGCCCGTCTGGTTCTAGTCTGCATTGTAGGGTGAAAGAATGGAGCTGGAAGTGTTTCTTTTCGGCATAAGGAGCCGATAACTCTTTTGACAGAAATTAGTAGAGTGTATGCATGGCTTGGACATGCACATACATGCTTATGGGCATTCGCACACCCAGACAGCCACAAACAGAGGGAGGGAGGGAGGGAGAACTTGCACAAGAGGATAGTGCTCAAGTGTAGACCTGTACGAAGCGCACTGTAACACAACCTGACGTTCAGTTCTGTTTGCTTTTCTTTAATGGCTTTGCTGTATTTTTATTATCCACTGATCCCAGTCCTTATTATTTAATTTTCCCACATGTAGACCAGGGCATGGGCATGCAGCAGACAAAGCAGCTTCTGATTGGCTGGGTCTGATTGACCTCGTGTTTCTGATTGGCTAACAGGGACTGTCGTTGACAGGTGTGTGACATGTTTGTACCCTCAGGGACCCGTCATTAGATGGATGTAATGACAGAGTAGACTGGGGGGAAGATAAAGAGTGTGTGTGTGTGTGTGTGTCCCTCTGTGCCTGTTTGGATTGGAACACTTCCCTAGTAGACTTCCAAAACAGTAACCTCTACCCTCTGGTACTCGAGGCCACGTTCAACTGCACAACTTAATCATTACAGTGAGAGTGAGAGAATGTAAAAGAGAGAAAAAATGAGAGATGGAAAAAGATATGAAGGAGAGAGAGTGACAGAGAGAGAGGTGGTAAGATGCAGGCGAGGAAGAAAGACCCAAAAATCGGAGAGCTTTTATTTGAATGTTGGAAAGGGGAGTGTCAGTGCAGTGCAGCTCGCGCTGTCTCACTAGCCTTGAACTCCAAAGATTCTTTTGCATGCAACACGTATCCAAAGAAGGGTCTTGAGTCCAGTCTTTTCTTTTGTTTTCTTTTCTTTACTACAACTTAACAGACTTTTTACAAGCAAAAGATGAATTCAAAAGACTGTATCGCTCCTGTGTTTTCAGCTCCAACACAATTCTAGTTCTGAAAGTTCCTACATCTTCATATATATTTTAGGATCAATCAGATTTACGACATGTAAGGCACATATTACTTCTATTGTTACGTACTAATAAAGAAAGTTCATAGAGAAAATTACAGAAATATTTAAATCAGCTGACTTCTACTACAAATAGTCATGAAATATTAAATTCAAATATTCAAACATTTGTGACCCTCCACGGCAAAACCAGTCGTTTGTCGCAAATTTAAAAAATTGAGTTATGTTTTCATGAAGGGGGCGCATCAAGCTTCAAAAGCGATACCTATATGGAATGAATGGGACGACATATGACTTGAGATATCAACATTCTTTTTTTTTTTCCTTTTTGTTGATCCTGCCACCACCCCCCCTCTTCGGAGATATCAACATTCAAAGGAGTCGGGTTTCTCCTGTCACGCCAAGTGAGAAACGGAGAAATCTGCCTTTGAAATTGACTATCGCCGTAGCACTCACAGACGCTTGATGTGATCTGCGTTTGCATTCACGCTAGCCTATGCTGCATTCACGGCAGCCACGCGATTAGCCTACTGCGTTGAGTTAACTGAACACAAGGCGAAGATAGTTCGGAGAAATATCTTCCATTAGTCAACCAGTGGTTTGGCGTAAATATTGGAGTAAGCCGGTCAAAAGCGAAAACTTTTAACATTCTGCTGAATTAGATTCCTCACCTCGAAAAGTCACGTTTTTAGGATGAAAGTGCGTTTTTCAGCCAAATTTATTCCCAACAGTACAGTATAGACCTTCCACTGTTTCAAAACACTAAAAACAAAAAATCCGACATTTTACCCCACGTAACATAAACTCTCGTTTTTCTCGGAAACCTCCGTTGCGACAAGCGACTGGTTTTGCGTGGAAGTCCATTTATGCACACAAAATGGCTTCTAACAGGGGAGGAATGAGAGATAATGAAAGAGGAAAGAAGGAGAAAAGACAAAATGAGCAAAAGTAGAATCTTACTGAAAAGGTGTAAGGACAAGCGGGGCTTGTTGAGTTGCGGGTTTATTCAGCTTCAACTCCCCATGTTGTTATAAATGGTGTAGGAGGTAAAAAACACAGTTTCCCACAGTAACTGCAAAACAGACTTTTCGGTAATTAAATCTGTTTTGTTTTACTCCACTTACGGGAGGCAATTTGGGCCGTGTCCGGGAAGCGAGCGAGATAGTCTCTCGGGCTGTTCTTCATACATTACACATCGAACATGATGATGGATAAGCATCTGAGCAGCAGCAGCACGGAATATGGTTTGTGAGAAGACTGGACCACAAGAGAAACATTAGTCCAAATAGAATAGTCACAGAATTAGTGCTGCGTAATACGTCATTTCTGCATCATCATCATCATCACCCCTTTCGCACTATATGGACTTGAGCCGGATCCAAATTTAATGTTGAACTAATTTTAGCTTAATATTGCTGAGTGGATCTTGTAATATTTAGCGACTAAAGGGATTCAGCGTATTTATATCTTCCCTTCGTCAAAAATAAATAATTAACGATCAATCTTGAAATAATGTAAACTTGTGTATTCAATGTTCATCTACCTCGGCCGCATGATATAAGCATGAAAAACATACGAAACGTAACTGGGAGGCGGGTTTTTTTTCCAATGTTGTGCCAACAGAAATGCATCTAAGTAAATACAAATCCTGGCCATGGCCGGACGTGTGGAAAATGGACGTAAAAGTGGACATCTGGTCACCCTAGTGTTTGTCTGAGCTGAACTCTTGCATAACATGTGAAAGTAAACAAAAAGGACATTTGTTTTTGTATTTTTACCCTTTTTTTAAAGGCGTAATTCACTAGAAGTGTGAGAGCTTAGCAGATCTTGTGACAAAGTGCTTGTCTCCTGTTTCATTGTCCCAGATGGGTTAGAATGTTCCAGATCATATTTAAACAAGGATTTTCATGCCTCTCCGTAATGCCTCCATCACCAGGGTAGAATGGAAGGGGTTTGGTTTGAGTTAAAGCCTTTTTAAAGATGGAAAAGGACTGAGTTGAGTAGAGCTGCGGGCGAAAGTTCTGCGCGAGCTGTTTACATCTTCTATTATTTTCCTTTGTCCTCAGGAGGTGGAGAGTGTGGACATCAGTCGCATCAGGGACACCAGGACGGGGAAGTTTGCCAAAATACCAAAGGTACTGTGTTTTAAAGATGTGAGCTCGCATTACATTCTTATATACAGTAAATGTGATAGATTTGGAGCTTTAGATTTGACCAGAGGCGGGCAAAGTAGCTAACTTTATTACTTAAGTGAAAGTACAGATACTACTAGTCAAATGTTACTCCAGTACAAGTGAAAGTTGTACAGTCAAATTTTACTCAAGTTAAAGTACTGAAGTGCTTGTTTTAAAAAATGTAGAAAGTATTAAAAGTGCATCATCCTTTCACGCGTTGTTGGGTATTGCCTGCCTTACAAAACCTAATATACTCTGACTAGCTTGTAGAACCTGTAGAATAAAGGAACTGGTAGAATGTTTACCAAGAATGAAACAACTTAAACTGATAGAAGAAAACGGTCTTTAGTTTATTTATTAATTAAAGACTACACACCTAAAAACAGCCTGATAGTGTTTTTTGTTAACTCTGGCAGTGTGCACATATATGTGTATGTGTTAATCCAGGAGGACAGTGCGATAGCTGTAAATGCAGCTCTGGCAATAACATCAACATTCCAACCTGCTTAAAACCCAAGCTTTACACTCTAGCTTCGACTTAACAGCAACAGTAATCAAGACAAAACAGCAGAACTGTCGAACTTGGCTTCTAATTTCCAGTCTACGAACCACTTCACTCCGCTGATTACTGATAGACTGTCACCTGCCAAACAACCAATCACACGTTTTAGAAAGAATAACGCACTTTATCCACAGATTTGAAAGTAGCAAAGTAACGAGAGCAACAATGGAAATGTAGTAGGTAAAAATGAGTATTTATCTTTAAAAATGTGGTAGAAATTGGAAATCCTTAAAGTTCCAGAATGAGAATCCTACTCAGAGTGGTAAAGTGCTCAAAAACTCTGCTTGGTACAGTATAAAGTAAATGTAGTTGCAAAATCCACCTCTGGATTTGACTAAGATTTACAGCTCCCAGTTCATGCAATAAATGCTGTGAGCTGAAATGAAGAGAGGAGGTTTGGCGGTGAGTCACTTCAGCCCTAATGAGAGGCTTCAAGGTGGTATTTCAGATTGTGAGTTTTTCTTTGAAGTAGATGCTTGAGGATTTATAACGTGTCAGGTCTGATGAATAATACATCATTTCATACCTACAATAAAGAAACTACTAAATCTCACACCTGTTAGGTATAAAAGAGTCTGCAGTGTGTAATTTTTCTATTATTTTATAGATGTTTGCATTGAATTCAACTCCCTACATTGCTATTTGTAAAAGAAAAATGTATAATATAAAATGTTCGTTATAAATTCCTGGTGTGTGTGTGTGTGTGTAGTCCCAAAGTGTGCGTGACGTTTTGGGCTTCCTTGGGGGAAAAAGCAATGACTACCGATGCTAAGTGTGACCCAGGTGATCTAGCAACCTTGACCTGGTCAGCATCTTCCTCAACTTCCAGGCATGCAGGAAGACATAGCCAAAATATGGCATTTACTTTAAATCTGTCGGTCTGTCTGTCTGTCTCTTTCACACTTTCTTTTGCAAGTCTTTTTGAACTCGTCTGTTCTCTCATGTGCAGATTTACTCTGTTGACTCATATTGTGTGTGGTTTCACGACTGTTTCATCTCCAGGTGTGGACTGAAGAGCTGTTCAAACTTGCCACAAACACACTGTCTCATAACGTCTCACGAAACACCTTCCTACTTAAGGCGTGAGTATTGTTTCTGTGTGTCCTTGGTTCCTTTTCAGCTGCATTGGTAGTGCAATTATTTTGTCATTGTGAACACACCACAACACAGTACACACTGCACCTCAACCAAATGCGGCCTCCATTGCCATCGCCAGAGGCAGCCCGGTCAGCTGACACCAGGCAGCACCAGGGCCGGTGCTTTAAGGGGCCAGATACCTTGCTCGTGAGGTGAGTACCCAGAAAGTGTATTGTGAAATACCCATGACAAAACCAGAAAACGTGCTGGGAAAGGAGACGATGGTTAAGAAGAATCGATAACGTCGGAGGTGTACACGTCTGATGCAGTCGATCAATTGCTACTCGTTGACATTTCCTTCAGAAGACTTGTTTTCACTGACCTGCGTTTCACATGACGCTGTAGCCGTGCAGTTACACATCTGACTCATCCCTCCATCCGCTCGCTCTCTCCTCCTCCCATCCTTCCCTTTATTTCTTCAGTACAGGAGAGGCAGCTCACAGTCTCTGACCATAAAAACCATAACAGACTCGATAAGGAAAATAAATGGGCAGTTGGTCGGAATTTGATCTTCATTTAAAAGATGTTAGCTAATAAAATCTCCGCGGTTATAAATCGCGGTTGAATCCCAGACCGGTAAGAAATTACCTCCAGTATTTATCAGCAAGGTTCCGTCTAGCGCTGCTCTGACGCTGCCCTTGCCTAGCTGACCACCCTCCCCTTCACGGACAAGGTCAACGCCAGAAGTCATTTGGTTGTGGTGCAGTGTGTGCTGTGCTGTGGTGTTGTTCATAATGACAAATAATCACTCACTTTCACTTTCAAAAAGTGATTTTCTTCTTTTCTGTTGTAATCCCTTAGATATACCAAACTAACGCTGCAGGTGAACCAAGATGGGAAAATTCCAATGAAGAAGTGCGTATCGCATGCTACCCCACACACACACACACACACGCACGTTCTCACACTCCGACGCGTGTATGATGAGACCTAATCTCTCACGCTCCACCACATCTCAGTTTTTGCGAGCCACTTTCTCTTCTTCACTTCAACTTTCGGTTTCAGTTCTGCAGTGAAACTTTTATGTGGCATGACTGTCCAAACATTGCTGTCAAGAGCATGCAAATAAGATCAAATCATAGAAGGTAGTGATGTTTACTCTTTCTCCTGATTTTCTCCTTTTCCTGCTCTCTCTCTCTCTCTCTCTCTCTCTCTCTCTCTCTCTCTCTCGCTCTCTCGTACACACACAGCATTTTGAAGATGTTCTCGGATAAACGGCGTGTGGAGACGGCGCTGGAACATTCTGGTCTTTATACTAATAAGGTATTTATCAATTATTAATCCGTTAATTAATCAGCTTGTTTTTAATCCCCTGTGCCGTATGATACCCCTCATCTGTGTGTGTGTGTGTCAGAGAAACAGAGTGACTTGATGTTTGTCTCAACACACATTGTTGTATCAACATATACGTTGTTGCTTCAGTAAATCTCAGCTCACGTGAGCAAGTTACTTTTCTTAGTTTCACTTCATCAGAAAATTTCCAACGTACATTAGTTGTGAACTGTTTCCTTTTCGCTGACGATTAGGACGTTTGACCGGTTGCTTATCCTGGAGCGACTGATCTGGGACCAGCTTTTTTTTTTTTTTTTTTTTAACTGCTCTCATGGATTATGGTACAAAAGCTGGTTCGTGAAAATAAGGGACTTTTCAGAGCCTGTTAAGTTGCTGCCATCTGGTGGTAGAAAGGGCGAAGTAGCTGAGAAAGTGGAGGTGCTGAAGTTCTGTTACTTCATGTGAAATCAAGTAAACTTTGTTGTCATCTCTACTATTATAGTTATATACTGTGTGTGTGTGTGTGTGTGTTTCAGGTAGATGGAATTAAGCTGGAGGATTTCACCTGGGACAAGTTCCAGTATTTTCTGAACAGCTTGTGTCTGAGGCCTGAGATGGACCGCATCTTTGTGGAATGGTGAGTTAGAAGTCAAGGGATTGGCTGCCAGTGCTTGGCTGATCCAGCCCTCATCAGCAAGGTACCGTCTAAGCACTGCTCCTCGGTTGCTGCCAAGCTGCTTACCTGTACTTCCGCAACGGATGGGTCAAAGGCAGAGGTCGCATTTGGTTGTGGTTAACTGTGGAGTGGTATTCAGCGGTGGGATGTGTTCATAATGACAATGACATTATGTTAAAATGGTTATCAGTACATGGATTTTTAAAAAAGGCAAAAGGTAATAATAAAAAAGTTAATACTAATATTTATTAATATTATTATTATTATTATTATTATTATTATTATTATTATTATTATTATTATTATTATTATTAATACAAAGCCTTTATATTGTATTAGATAAAACATGCATTATTTTTATAAAAACAAATAATTATTATTATTATTATTATTATTATTATTATTATTATTATTATTATTATTATTTTATTATTATTATTATTATTAAAGCCCAACATTGTTAGTAGTAGTATTATGCAGATATGTTATGTAATTATCAGTAAATGGATTTTTAAAAGCACAAAAAGTTATTAATAAAAAGTTAATGCTAATATTTTATTATTATTATTAATAATAATACAAAAAAGCCTTTATTGTGATAGATAAAAACATGCATTATTTTTTATAAAACAAATATTTATTATTAATTATTATTATTATTATTATTATTATTATTATTATTATTGTGTGTATTATTAAAAGTAGCAGTGTAGTATTATGCAGATATGTTAATATGGGTATCCAGTAAATGGATTTAAAATAAAGCATAAATAAGTTATTAATAAAAAGTTAACACTAATATTTTTATTATTATTATTATTAATAATATTAATAATGTATTTATCATGTGAGGACCTTTTGTCCCTAAAATCACTTTTATCTGTTTTTTGGGCTTTGTGGGGACATTTGAGAGGTCCCCTTGAGGAAAAATGCTTTATAGAAACTGTGCTTGTTTTATTTGAGAAACTAAAAGAGGTAAAAGATGTGTTTTGGTCACTGAGGTTAAGGTTAAGGTTAGGGTTAGGATTAGGTGTAGAATTATGTACTTTAGTCATTATGGGAGTCTATGGAAGGACCTCTACAAGATAGTAATACAAGACTGGTAGTGTGTGTGTGTGTGTGTGTGTGTGTGTGTGTGTGTGTGTGTGTGTGTGTAGTGGCTCAAAGGGGAAGCCCTTCCTGTCTCTGGACCAGTTGATGGACTTCATTAACCGTAAGCAGAGGGACTCGCGTCTTAACGAAGTGCTGTATCCCCCGCTGAAACGGGCTGGCAGATCCGACAGCTCATGGAGAAGTATGAGACTAATGCCAGCCAACTAGAGAGGGGTAAGACACACACACACACACACAGATGTTGGGGATTGATAATGTTTGATAAAAATGGTGATAATGTTTGTGTGTTTGTGTTTGTGTGTGTTTGTGTGTGTTGATGTGTGTTGTGTGTTTGTGTGTGTGTTTATGTGTGTTGTGTGTTTGTTTGTGTGTGTTGATGTGTTTGTGTGTTGATGTGTTTGTGTGTTTGTTTATGTGTGTATGTGTGTTTGTGTGTGTTTATGTGTGTTGTGTGTTTGTTTGTGTGTGTTGATGTGTTTGTGTGTTGATGTGTTTGTGTTTGTTTATGTGTGAATGTGTGTTTGTGTGTGTTTGTGTGTTTGTGTGTTGATGTGTTTGTGTGTGTTTGTGTTTGTGTGTTTGTATGTGTTTGTGTGTTTATGTGTTTGTGTTTGTTTATGTGTATGTGTGTGTTTGTGTGTTGATGTGTTTGTGTGTTTGTGTGTTGATGTGTGTTTGTGTGTTTATATGTTTGTGTGTCTATGTGTTTGTGTGTGTTTGTGTTTATGTGTTTGTGTGTTTGTGTTTGTGTGTTTATGTGTATATGTGTTTTTGTGTTTATGTGTGTTTGTGTGTTGATGTGTTTGTGTGTGTTTGTGTTTGTGTGTTGATGTGTTTGTGTGTGTTTGTGTTTATGTGTTTGTGTGTGTTTATGTGTGTATATGTGTTTTTGTGTTTATGTGTTTGTGTGTGTTGATGTGTTTGTGTGTTGTGTGTTTGTTTGTGTGTATGTGTGTTTTTGTGTGTTTGTGTGTTGATGTGTTTGTGTGTGTTTGTGTGTTGATGTGTTTGTGTGTTTGTGTTTATGTGTTTGTGTGTTTATGTGTTTGTGTGTGTTTATGTGTGTATGTGTGTTTATGTGTGTGTGTGTTTTTGTGTTTGTGTGTGTTTGTGTTTGTGTGTGTTTATGTGTTTGTGTGTGTTTTTGTGTTTGTGTGTTATATGTTTGTGTGTGTTTATGTGTGTGTGTGTGTTTGTGTGTTTTATGTGTTTGTGTGTGTGTTTGTGTGTGTTGATGTGTTTTGTGTGTTTGTTTCTGTGTGTTGATGTGTGTTTGTGTGTGTTGATGTGTCATTTTATGTGTTTGTGTGTTTGTGTATGTTGATGTGCTTGTGTGTTTGTGTGTTGATGTGTTTGTGTGTTGATGTGTTTGTGTGTTTGTTTGTGTGTGTTGATGTGTTTGTGTGTGTTGATGTGTGTTTGTGTATGTTGATGTGCTTGTGTGTTTGTGTGTTTGTTTGTGTTTGTGTGTTTGTTTGTGTGTGTTGATGTGTTTGTGTGTGTTGATGTGTTTGTGTGTGTTGATGTGTTTATGTGTTATGTGTTTGTGTGTGTGTTTGTGTGTTGATGTGTTTGTGTTTGTTGTTGTGTTGTTGTGTGTTGTATGTTTATGTGTTTATGTATGTGTGTGTGTGTGCGCAGATCAGATCTCTCTAATGGGGTTCAGTAAGTATTTGGGTGGAGAGGAGAACGCCGTGGTCCCCGCTGAGCGGTTCGACAGTATGGACGACATGAGCCAGCCGTTGTCTCACTACTTCATCAACTCTTCACACAACACCTACCTCACAGGTTTGTACAGGATTTCACACACAACACAACACACTTCACATATGAGCATTCCATAAATCCACTCGCGTGCTGTGCATGCGTCTACTTTACTAGTCTACAATAGGGATGCACCGATCCGATACGTGGATGGGATGTCGCTCCAGTAATGACTCAAATAGCGGATCTGTAAATTGTAGGTTTTTCTACGTTTGCGTATACGCCGCACGCTCAATTCGTTCAACGCCGGCGCTGAGCCTCGTTCACCGCGGACGTCTAGACAGGCGTTTTCTGGCGTTACGTGGCGCCAGGTGAGTGCCGACTGAACACCGACCGTTAGATTGGTGCATCCCTAGTTTAGAATGGACAGTGAATGAAGTTCAATAACTTTTGATAATTTACTCTAAAAAGTTTATTTCCGTCAAATTTTAACCCAGTACCAAAGCCGTGAAAAGTTGTTTTATTTTCGAAACATTTTAATGCAAAGAAATTCACCAAAAATGCTGATCAGGATCACACAGAAAACACTGAACACCCTGAAAAGACAGTGAAATGGCTGGTGATCTCTCCCTCTCTTTTCCCTCCCTCTCTCTCTCTCTCTCCCCCCACAGTGGGTCAGCTAACAGGTCTGTCCTCGGTGGAGATGTACAGGCAGGTTTTGTTGACCGGTTGCCGCTGCATTGAGCTGGACTGCTGGAAGGGTCGTGTAACAGACGAAGAGCCCATCATCACACACGGATTCACCATGACTACAGAAATCCCCTTTAAGGTGGGACTGATATCTGTCTACTCGAAACGCAACGGTTTTCGATATTTTTTTACCAAACCGCTCGGTACGTCCTATTCAGTTCGACGCACCCAGGCGATCCGCGATACGCCGCCATTTGTAGTGGACTATGTATGTCCACGTCCATTCGCCTTGAAAGCGTCTGATTGATCAAACTGTCTCCACCGGCGTCTTTTTTTCGCACTGAAGCCGCTTAGCGCTCTGAACGCTGAAGCTCTTTGGTGAATACGGGCCTGAATACCTTAAATTCCTTACGTACCACAATGGACTGTGGTAACCATGATGAAGGGAACTGTATCATGATCCGCACTAGGCATGTCGCCTGCTATTCACTGACGGAAAAAACACGCGGTAAACATTCAAGTTTGGAATCATTTTGTGTTGTAGTGTGTATGAAGATTTTTATAACCGAATGTCGTGACTTGACTTGTTATGGAGACATCTACGGAGACCAACTCTTCTCTCTCTCTCTCTCTTTAGGAGGTGATCGAGGCCATTGCTGAGAGTGCATTTAAGACCTCTCCCTACCCGGTCATCCTCTCCTTTGAGAACCACGTTGACTCGTAAGTGTGAGAGATGGAATGTTTTCCTCATCACTTCTCCTTCTACTTCAGAGGTCTTATTTTCACTTCGTCCTCTCGCTCATTCTTCCCTCCTTCAGCGCACGACAGCAGGCGAAGATGGCCGAGTACTGCCGCTCATATTGAGACGGCGCTGCTCATCGATCCGTTAAGAAAGTACCCGGTGAGTCAGTGCGCGCGCCAGATAAGCGGAACACGTCCCTAGTGGGTGTACCAACCAGCCTGTCTTAACTTCAGCGGACTCTTAAGGCCCAATCCCAAAACCCCTCCTTAGTTTCATGTGAGCTTGTGACTGAGTGACCGTTAGCTAGTGTGCTGTGGGCAAATGTGCATCGTTGGCCGTGATTGGCTGACGAGGATGGATAGGATCCGAAATGAGTTCATCAGAGGACAGCTCATGTTAGATGTTTTGGAGATAAAGTCAGAAGGCCAGACTGGATGGTTTGGACCGCGTCAGAGGAGAGACAATGATTACATACAGTGGGTAGAAGGATGCTGAGGTTGGAGCCACCAGGCAGAGGCTGAGAGGAAGACCAAAAGGATTTATGGATGTGGTGAAAGAGGGACATGAGTTAGTTGGTGTGAGGGTAGAGGATGCAGAAGGAGACTAGATGGAGACAGATGATTCGCTGTGGCGACACCTGAAGGGAAAAGCCGAAAGAGGAAGAAGGTCGTGATTGGCTGTTACGCTAAGGCCACTCGCTACGTGATAGGGTAACGACGTTGTCCATCTCAACGCCTTGTCGCATAGCGGGCAAACAAGTGTGATCCAATTTTAAAGCCTACGTTTATCGTCGTTATCGTCATCGCATTTTTCTCGTTAGATCCTTTTATTGCTCAGCGCTAGTTTTCCTCAGTGAAACCTGGTCAGCCGTCGCTGACGCTTTTGACTCATAACTCATAGCGTGTTCTTGCTGTAGCTGCTTCCAGGTCAGGCGCTGCCGAACCCCCAAGAGCTGATGGGGAAAATCCTCATCAAGAACAAAAAAAAGCATCATCACCGAGCGTCTAACGGAGGCAGCGTGAGACGCAGAGGAGGAGGAGGAGAGGGAGCAGATGAGCAGGCCTCACCTATAAACGGTCAGCCCTCTCTCCCTTAGTCTCTCTCTCTTTCTCTTTGTCTGTCTCCCATTGCGTTTCTCTCGCATAAGCACATAAAAAGAACGCAGAAATAAAAAATAGTAATGAAGATGCAGCAAATGCCCACATACAGAGGATATTTCACTCCATATGTACATACACGTATATGCAAAACGCACACAGACTCTACATACTATACAGTATGTGACCTGGCCGAAAAAACCAGTGGCTTATGCATAGCAGTTTCAGCGAAAAAAAGCGTTTATGTTGCGGGTTAAATTTTGGATATTTTTTGTTTTTAGTGTTTTTGAAACAGTGGAAGGTCTATACTGTACTGTTGTGAATAAATTTGGCTGAAAACTTACCCTTTCCATCCTAAAAACGTGACTTTCTTGAGGTGAGGAATTCAATTCCAGCAGAATGTTAAAAGTTCTGTTTTGACAGCTCTACTCCAATATTTACGGTAAATCCACTGGTTGACTAGCGTGAAGATATTTCTCCGGAATCCATCTTCGTCTCCCGAGTTCAGTTAACCCGCGCCGGGTAGGCTATCCGTGTGGCTGTAGATGCAGCGTAGGCTAAGCGTAAATGCAAGCGTAACGCGACCGCTGGCGTCTGTGAGTCTTCTGGCCATCCTTGACGGCAATTTCTCGTTTCTCATGGCGTGACCAGAGAAACCCGGCTCGCTGAATATTGATATCTCAGTCATGTCGTCCCATTCATTCCATATAGGTATCGTTTTGAAGCTTGATTTATGCCCTTTCATGAAAACATTTTTAAACAAAAACTTAATTTTGAAAATTTGAGAGAAGCATCTGGTTTTGCCATGGAGGGTCACATATGAGTCTATGTTCTTATTATTACAACATTCACATGCAGCTCGTAGCGAAACATTGTGCTTCTGTTTTCAGAGCCTGCATGTGCAGTTCGTCTAAGGCCATGTCCACACGTACACGGGTATTTCTGAAAACGCAGGTTTCTCTATGCGTTTTGGCCTTTCGTCCACACGTAAACAGCGTTTTGGGTCAGTGAAAACGGAGGTTTTTGAAAACTCCGGCCAAAGTGGCGATTTTTGAAAACTCTGTTTCTGCATTTAGGTGTGGACAAGAAAAACAGACCGTTTCACGTCACACTGTGCGCCATTCATATGACGTCACAATATGCGCCGTGTCTACGTTAGGTTTTCATCTACAATGCTGCCTTGGCGTGCTTTTGACAGCGTTTTTTGCAGAGATATTTTTGAAAACGTGCTCGTGTGGACGCGATTAAAAAAGAAAAACAAAAACGGAAAATCTCCGTTTTCAGAAATACCCATGTACGTGTGGACATGGCCTAATGGCTTGTTTACACATACGCGGATATTTTTATAAACCAATTTTTAAATTCACAACATTCGGTCAAAAAAATCTCTGTACACACAACAACACAAAATGATTCCAAACTCGAAACAAACTGTAAACGAATGGCCCAAAGGTATTTTTAAAAAGTGTTTAGAAAAGTATCCGCATATAAGGCCTTAAATCACAAGTTTCATCATGATATAATACTATATTGATTTAAAGAACAACGATTCGAAGTCTGCCGATATGGAAAATTCTGGTACGATACGATTACTATTCGATCCAGTGTATCGATGTAGATCAGCGTATCGTTACACCCCTGATCATTACCATTTCTGTGATTCCGTGTCTCCATGCCGTCTCCATTCATGCCGAGGTTTGTGTTTAGATTGTCCCTTGTCTGAGGGTGATGCGGTGCAGGTGGTGCCCAACGGGGGCGAGAAGCTGCCAGACAGGATGGGCAAAGACAGCGACATCCGCAAGTCCATTGGTGGGTTTGGTAACTTGAGCGACGTCCAGTCGGCCTGCAGACTTCACTCCTTGTGGTGCTGATGCTGCTGCTGCTGTATAGTCTTACTGGGATTTTTGACTAGTTTGTCGGTTTTAATTTTATTACTCATTTTTTGCCAATTTTTATGTCCGGATGAAGACCGGGGCGATGGGGAAAGTGACGAGGAAGAGGAAGAGGAACCTGTGCAGGATCCCAAAAAACACAATACTGACGAGGTACAGCAGCTCTCTCCTCTCTCTCCTTCTTTAAGATTTGCACAAGCGACACGGAGAATGGTTTTGACGATTGTTGAGCGCTTGAGAAAGGAATAAAATCGTCTGGTTATTATTAGACACACAAACTGAGTGAATGCTTGTCATTTCCACTTTTTGCGGTTACACAGGGAACAGCTTACAGTGAAGCTAACGCTACAGAGGAGATGTCCACATTGGTCAACTACATTGAACCTGTCAAATTTAAATCCTTTGAGGTGGCAACCGGTGAGTACTGTAGTGAAGTGAAAGCGAGTGATTTTTTTGTCATTGTGAACGCACCACAGCACAGCACACAGTGCACCACAACCAAATGTGACCTCTGCATTTGACCCATCCGTGAAGGAGCAGTGGGCAAGCTAACAAGGGCAGCGCCCGGGGAGCAGTGCTTGGGGACGGTACCTTGCTCATGACTACCTCAGTGCTAACTTTACCGGCCCTGGATTCGAACCTGCAACCTTCTGATCACAGGGCTGAACACCCTACCGTTACGCCACCAACTGCACCAAGCGGACAAAATCGTAGCTTTTCTCAACCAAAAAATATAAAGGTAGACCCCGACTTGCGCTGGAGATGCCTCCCGATTGCTGGCATGAGCACACACTGTACAGCATACGTTGCTAAGTTAGCCTGTCGCGCAAAACGTAAAATATTTTTTTACAGTTTTGTCCCATCACTGTTGTCATCGTAAGATCGTATTCAACAATGTATTAAACATTTCGTTTTATGATATATTAGGCTTGTTGTTGGTTATTTACACTTTCAAGTGCGTGTTTTTACACAGAGCGCAAGTTGAGAAAGATTTTTATAGAATTTTATTTTTAGCGACGCAAGGCGAGGTATTACTGTACTTCCTTAATATATGCATAATGAACATGTTGGTTGCATGTTACAATAAACACACAACCTCTTACTACCTTGGAGGTCGAGAAAATGCTGAAATTGTCAAATTCCGTCTTGTTTATGTACTCAGCGAGAAATAAATATTTTGAAATGTCGTCCTTCGTGGAGACCAAAGGTTTGGACATGCTGAAGAACTTACCCAGTGAGTTCGTAAAGTATCCTTTGCGTTTGTATGTGTACATGTGTGTTATTATTATATCATTATTAATATTATTATATTATATTGCTCCTAGATTTAATTCGACGTGTGCATATTTTGTAAGTGTAGAGAAAATGATGGTGAAAGTCTCCGTGATGGTTGGTGTTTTTCTCGTTGTTGGTTTTCCTGAAGCGTACATGTGTTCAGATACAACAAGAAGCAGATGAGTCGAATCTACCCCAAAGGGACACGGGTGGACTCCAGTAACTACATGCCGCAGCTGTTCTGGAACGTGGGCTGCCAGATGGTGGCATTAAACTTCCAAACACTTGGTGTGTTCTACTCTTCATCCTCACCAGCATCATCATCAACCTCCAAAATTCCACAAATCACAGCTGTAAAACTGACACTCGTTTGTCGCTATCGTGCCAAGTATCCCATGTCCATTAAAACTGGGTAAGATCCAGATGTAGTGGCAGACTGGACGAGGGGGACAGTACAGTTTTTAAGGGGACAGTACATGAACACACACCAGGAAAAGTGTATTAACATCGAAATAACAGACGTGGGCGAGATTGACGGTGTCGAGTGTCGGTTTTGATAAATGTTTTGATATATTGCCCAGCTCTGTTACAGAGTGAGAACATTGATAAGGAAATGAGCGTCTAATGTTTGATGACCGTGTGTTTTGGCTCAGATCTGCCCATGCAGCTGAACATGGGAGTGTTTGAGTACAACGGAGGCTGTGGCTACCTTCTGAAACCTGAGTTTATGAGACGGACGGACAAAAACTTCGACCCCTTCACTGAGAAGACTGTGGACGGCATCGTGGCCAACACTGTAAAGATCAAGGTAAAGCTGCGACTCTGATGCGTGAATGAAGGACGCACGATACTATTGGAATCGGCCGGTAATTGCATTTTTAAAGTCGTCGGCATTGGACCGACGCTTAGATTTGCGCGATATTTCAGCCGATGTTTTATGACGCGTTTATCGTACGTCGGAACGGTACTTCTTACACTATGCACGTCCAAAGTCTGGTACGGTCCGTGCCTTCTGTCTTAAAACGTATGGCGTAATTTTGTGCCGAAATTCTGAGCACGCAGTGGAACGTTCGCAAGCAAAATCTCTTGTCTTTACGTGCACAACTCTGCCTGCACACACAAAAATTTTGTAACTGCGTGTTTGCCTCATTTAGCAAATGTGAGCTCGTACATGGGCTGCGTCCCGAACCGGGTACTACCGCACTTAATAGTTTGGTAGGTAAGGCGCTCTTATCATACTTTTCTATGCGGTAGTATGCATATCAGGAAATAGCCGGGGTTGTAGCTTAACCACTCTCTACGCACTAGGTAGTGCACATGGAGTGTCACACGCGCCCTATTTGACTTGGTACACCGCATAGGGGGGTGAACGGGAAGTGACTTTTTCTTAAAATGCTGTGCACTACGCTGGAAATGCTCCACCCTCGCTCCACTCTGCTTTCACGCTCGCTTGACTTGGCCGTGTGTTAGCTATTTTTGTGCAAATATTCGGACGGAGTGTGCAGTGGTTAATCACATAATTGTTGGACGATTCTGCATCGATCGCATCAAATCAAATCTTTGACATGATAATCGAATCAAATGGAATTGTGAGACCAGTGAAGGTTCACACTTCTAACAGGCACGTTGACTCGACTCTCTCTCTCTCGCTCTCTCTCTCATACAGATTATCTCAGGCCAGTTTCTGTTGGATAAAAAGGTGGGCATCTACGTGGAGGTGGACATGTTTGGGCTGCCTGCTGACACTAAGAGGAAATTCCGAACCAAAACCTCCAACAACAACTCCATGGACCCCATGTGGGATGAAGAGCCTTTTGTCTTTATGAAGGTAGACGCTTTGGGACTGGAACTCCAGCTATCAGACTTGTTTATCCCGTCCACATATTTGACTCTCTTTCTCGCTCTTGTTAGGTGGTCTTGCCGACTTTGGCGTCATTGAGGGTGGCCGTCTTGGAGGAGAACGGCAAGTTCATCGGGCATCGGATCTTACCCGTGGTGGCTTTACGGCCAGGTTTGTGTGGACAGATCCATATCTCGTGAACAAGTAGTAGTTTTGACTTGTATTTGTTGATGATGGTGTGTTCGTTCCGCAGGATACCACTACATTAACCTGAAAAACGAACTCAACCAGCCTCTTTTGTTGGCGTCTCTGCTGGTGTACACTGAAGTTTCTGACTACATCCCCAACGAGCACCAGGGTAAGAACATTTTTTTTACTTGTTATTTTCTCTTAATTTGGATGTTTTAAAGAGCCGGTAAGGTCAAAATAATACAGGTGCTACTTTCTATGCTCGGAGGCTGAAGCCGTGTCAGCTCAAAGCGCTACTACGGAGCCACTACCCATCGACTGTAAAACACATGCACTGTTAAAAAATAATAATAGCAGGGGTATATTTAAGTAGGAGGACAGCGGGGGAAAGGCTAAAATGGCAGAGGAACACTGGAAAAAAAACAGAGAGTTCATCGATTAGAGCAGATAGTTTCCTAACTTACATTTTACCCTGCATTACGCCACCGCTATAAAATCGGAGCTAGCTCATACAGATTAGCTACGCGTTTTCTCATGCATTGGCTAATCATTTGGAGTTCTTTACAACAGGTTAAACGTGCACGTCATATTTTACAGTTAATGACAACACAAAATAGGTAAACTTACAATTGGTGGTTCCACAGCAGCTGGCGGCGGTGAGGGAATGGAGATATTAGGAACCGCTTCGGACTTAGCCTATGACAGATTCTCTTAGCGAGCTTGCACAGGCTAACAGCTAGGCTACTGACACTATGCAGGAGGGCAGGGCTAATGCTAAACGGAACCTCTACACGTAAGCGGGCTGCATTTTATTGCCACACTTTTTAGAACTACTGTGAAAAGCTGTTAAACTGCAAAAGTCCACAGCGCCGTAAAACTGACTTCAGAGGTGTTCCACATCTTTTCAGACACGCTTTTCTGACACATTTCACATTATCAAACCCAAACCAAGGCCGGTTTTCACCCTACAGGGTCTTCAAGTGGAACCGTAGCATGTTTAAATTTCAGTGTAAAACTAGCTGTCAGTTTCTCATTGTGCATGTGTGCGTGTGTCTTTAGAGTATGCCGAGGCTCTGACCAATCCAATCAAGCATGTTTTGGACCAGAGAGAGAGACAGTTGGCCGTGTTCATGCAGGACGACAACGATGTCAGTAAGGTGTGTGTTTTAGTAGGGATAAACTCTCATTTGAGCAGCCAAACGGCCTTTAATTTTCTCTTGAAATCGGTGATAAGTCTGCAGTAGATATACGTAGATATTAAAAATGGATAAACAAACAGCCTAATAAATACTGTAAGTTTCCTATGTGTGCAATTGCAGCAAGTCCCAGTGAAGCCGGATGACGGGAAGAAATTGGACGTTACTAACGTGACCACTGAGGACTTTCCGTTCCCCCTGCCCTCTCCGCTTCTCCCAGCAGTGGCTCCCGAAGTGCCGCCTGGAGCAGGTAGAGTGAACACTGAACCGACAGCAATGTAAATATCTCATTTTTCGAGGTTAAAGTTGACTTTATTTTCATCAGCATCTTTATACATGAACAAAGTGTGATCTGAGACGTTTCTTCATGGCCGTGGTGCGGCAACGTTCACCATCGCATTGAACAGGGATCACGGTGCAAACAGGCGATAACAATAAACGGTTATTATGATTCGGAGTTATTAAAACACTAATTAATAAACAACGCAAAATGCCTGTGTCACTCTCAAAGAGTTTTAATAGTAATATTCTCAGAGTTGTGGTCTCGCTGCTCTCCAAATAAAATCCCAAGTCCTCTTTGTCCGAGTCCAAATACGAGCGAGACCGAGACTTTTAAAAATGAGTCTCGAGGTCTACATCACTAGTACCAGCATCAGTGGCTATACGATCAAGGAGTACTGTGGCATCTCTGTTACTTATGTGTGTGTGTTTGTTTATGTACAGTATGTGAGTTATGTGATGTGAGTGTTTGTCATTGTGTATAATGTTTTAGGCCAAAAAGAAGATCTGGTGAACAATATATTAACAGGTAAGGTACAGCATCATCATCATCATCGTCATCATGTTCATCTTCACTGGCTACATCAAAGCACACCATTTTTGTCTGACTGATAAATGTGTGTGTGTGTGTGTGATGCAGTGATAGAGCCTCAGTCCATAGAGGAGCTTAAGCAGCACAAGTCGTATCTGAATCTGTTGAAGAAACAGTGCAAAGAAATGAAGCAGCTTAAAAAGAAACATCTGAAGAAGGTACAACATAGACATAACTATTTTGCAACAAAAGTTCATATACATATACAGTATATATATTACATACAGTATGTGTGTGTGTGTGTTAGGTGTGGACCCTCAGTAAGGAACAGAAGATGAGATGTAATCAGCTGAACTCTGACATTCAGAGACGGAAAAGTCAGGCTGAGAAGAAGCTCCGCCCCAGCTTAAAGAAACCGTAAGTGGGGGGAGGGGTCATTTGTCATTTTTTGTCGAGTTAGCTTTGGTTTCTGATATTTCAAAAAATAAAACAATATTTATATTTGAATAAAATCTGTAAGGCTACTTTACCCGGACATTGATGGCACATTAGTGGTCCTGCTTCAGGAAGTTCGCCGGTCTCGTTGGCTTGTCAACAAATGCACTGCCACACAGATTTTAGACAGTTGTTACAGGCAGCACCGTTTCTCGTCTGTAGGGGGGACCCTGTGAGCAAATGTTACGTAGTATAGTGTTGCTTTAACACTAAACCTCTAGAAAGAGTCCGACTTTGCTGAAGAAATAGTACGTCAAATTGTTGTACTCATTTGGAAAAGTTTAAAATCACAGTGTCAACCTCGTCCACTAGTGGCCTGAGTACAGATTGTTGTTCAGTAAGTTCTATCAATTATAAACAGTGCAGAAAAGCACATTTCAATTTAAATTGTGTTCTGTGTGTGTGTGTGTTTATGTGTGTGTGTTTAGTGAGCTGCATGAGCCTGTAAAGAATGAGCTGAGTGCCCTGGAGTTGGAACTGCAGAAGCAGGCGTTAGAGCTGAGAGAATGGCAGATGCAGGAACTGCTTGAGCTGCGCAAGAAACAATTCCAGCTGGAGAGGGAAAAGAAAGTCGCACACCTTAAAGATGTACTACACTCACACTCACACGTAATATATGTATATGTGCATGCATAAGCATATTGACATAACCACACGCTGAACTCTCCACTGTTTTAGTGCTATCAGAAGCTGAAAGACGTGGCCGTGGACGTTCAGGCAGCACAAATCAAGAAGCTGAATGACACGTGTGACAGGTTTGTTTGTATAAGAATACAAAAAAAAAACCCTAACATGACAATATATCATGACAATTATCGAAATCGATCAATATGACAAAAAATATCTAATCCAGCTGTAGTTGTAGGAGCAGATGCATGGCTATTTAGCTGCCGTGTGGAATTTCCCCAAACGTGTAGTGACGTGTAGTTTAGTTTTGCTGCTCGGGTTTACCTGGCTTCGTCTCTTCTCCAGGGAAAAGAAGGAGTTGCAGAAGATTTTGGACAGAAAAAGGCAGAACAGCATCATTGAGGCCAAAAAAGGCGACAAGGACAAAGCGGAGTCGTGAGTACACTTTAGTCTAGAGGCTGATGCAAAGTTCCCAAAACGTCTGTGAGTTAGAGTGTGATAAAGTTATGGAAGAGAAAAAGAGATTAGCCAGATCTTCTGAAAGGAAGACAGTTTGGCAGTAACAGCCTCAGTAAGGAGCAAAACTACTTTTATACGGTGGCTTTTCAAGTTACAATCTACTTATGATTAAAAAAGCCAGAGCTACTGCCAATCTACGATTTTAATATAGTGGCTAACTAAGCTACAAGTTGCTAACCCAAAGCTCCTTGATTCCATAACTGCCATGGTGGACTACCGACGACATCTTGCGCTGTGATACAATATTCACACCTGGTACTTGTAAATACTTGGGGTAATCAAATTGATCATATAATCGATGCATCACGATTCAGACATAGACAATTCTGCATCAATAAAGTGGCAGACCATAACTGAATACAATATATTGGGGTCTGGTTCCCTTTAGTAGTCCGCAGAAATCACTTTTTAAAAATTTTCATTTGATTTATTTTTCAAAACATTTGGGGGGAAAAAACTGAATGAATGAATTTAATGCACAGGTGGCACAGTGGCGCACAGAGAGAATTTTAGTAGATGCTTTTTTTAAGTTAACCTCGCTACTGATAAGTGTTTTCTCATCTAACGCCCTCTGTCACCTGTAGGGAGCTAAATGAGATCAACAGGAGGCACATCAATGATTCTGTGAGCTCCATCCAAAGGGTGAGTGTTCCACATTATTACTGTTAATGGCTAAACACAGTCAGAAACTGACTGATCCGCTCACAAACTCTTAAATCACACACAAAGCAACACTCCTTTGTTCACTCTGTCGCTGCAGCTGGACAAGTCTCAGGAGAAGCGTCAGGAGAAGCTGAAAGCCCAGCACAAAGAAATCTTACAGAAGATAGAAGAAGAGCAACCACTGGTCTGTTTTTCCACCTTCCACCTTAAATCTTTTCCTTTACCATCCTTTCATCCCCTGTCATTACCTGGTAACCCCTTTTTCTTCCCCACAGCAACTCTTGCGTCTGGAGCGGGACTGCGAAGCCGAGCTCCAGCGTCTCCCCCAGGAGATCTGCCTCTACCTGCAGGGGGAGCTGAAGAGCAAAGGGCTGCGTAGCGACGCTCTCTGCAGCCAGCTGGCCAGCCGCGACGGCGCAGACTCGTCGTCCAACTGCAGCATGTCACCTTTACACTCACCCAACCACGGCTGGAGCCTCAGCATGGACAGTAGCACCGCCTCGCAGGGCGACTCGTCCTCCTCCACCGAGACCCCCATCACCTCGGAGACGGAGCTTACGGCAGTGTAACCTCCCCGCTAGCACTTAGCGCCCCATCTCCGCGCCACGCTGTTTCTCACTGGATTACCGCCGTAGTCATTGTATTACTGAAAGTAGTTTTTTAACTTCTTTTTATCATTTTTAATTTTCCTCACATCAGGTTTGGACCTTGTTTCGCTTCACCGCAACGTTGGCAACTTTGTTTTTGTTTAGTTTTTTTCCCGTTTTTTTCTGATTTATGTTCGTAGCCAAAGCTTAAAACAGATATTCAGCTCTTCAGCTTTAATTCTTCAGGGCATTGGTGGGTAACCGATGCCTGTTTGAGATGCACCTGTGGGGAAAAATTAGGGGAAGACTTGTTTTGAGAGCGAGAGAGAGAGAGAGAGAGTGAAAGAATCTTATTTATTTCTGCGCGGTGTGAGCGAATGGGGTTTTAATTGTAGTGCTCCTACATGTCCTGCAGGTGGTGGCGTAGCTTTAGCGGTAGAGTAGGTTAGCAGCGGCTCTGCGATGCCGACGCGTGGCTAGTGCTTAATCTGAATGGTACTTGTTTACATAATAATGCACAGATGGAGGCTCCTATAAGCCAAACCCCCGCCATCCTCATCCCCATCCCTAGGGACAATAAATGTTATTCTCACTACATATTTCTAGCAGGAAAACGCATTAATATAACCATTATAGCATGTGTGTATGTTTGTGAGAGTTTGTCTGTGTGTGTGTGTGTGTGTGTGTTCATCCTTAAAGAGAAATTTTTATGCATGACTAAAATGCATCAATACTGTCTTTCTTGTTTTGGAACTTTATTCCTTCCATCCATCCATCCCACCTTCCTCCATCCCCTCCGGTCCTTTCTTCCCGTCTCTCTCGCTTCCTGTCCCTTTCTGGCTCTCCCCATCTGTGGTGTGGCTTAATCTAATCTAATCCCCGCTCTCTAATTCTGTGTGTAATTGGTGCCGTGATCCCATGCTTCACTTCCGCAAAACCTTACTGTCCAGGAAGCCCGCATTCGGAGAGACGGAGGGGTTTGGCCAAAACGTTGAGCCACTATAAACGAAGCACCCACCCACCCCAAGCTGTTTTGCCGAAATGTGGGCCACAGTTGAGAACGGGAGCGCAAGGGGCCTCACGGTGTCATCTGGTCAGGTTCGCTCAGGCTCATAACCCTGTTGCGTAACAGACAGGAGAGTTAACATGAGCTAAGCAGCCCGGGGGTTTAAGCGCGTCCTATTGATTTTATTTTAGGCCCCATTAGGAATTCACGCGGGCGTCTGCGTCCACTCGTAATTCGGACAACAGGCTCGTTTCGCCGTAATCGGGTTTGATTGGCTTCTTTTCATATCGTTTCCCCGTCATCACTCTCTCCCTCTCGTTCTTCTTCTTGTTCCTATCCCCTTTCCACAAGCCTGTTTCTTATACGTTGACTCAGCAGAGCCCCTTTGGTTTTTTTGGAAGCGTAGATGCGTTGTGATGTGCATCGCGGCGCCTAGCAGGGGCTTCCCTTCCATTTGCTGTAGCCGACTAATGAGGGTCCGCAATTCCAGATCGTAACAACCCCCGAAACACCTTTTTACGTGCAAAAATGATAGCATGCGTTATTACACACGCCATCACGTGCTCGGTCGGGGTTTGGGAGCCTCGTTTAAGTGAAACGGGCTAAAGGTTGTGGTCTTGTTTGGGCGGTTGTGTAAGTCTGTAAACGAGGAACTCCGAGACGAGTTAAAGGTGGAGGTCTTGGAGAATGGTTCAGGATATGTCTGAAAGTATTGTTCAGCAATTAGTAGATGTGTGTTTGTGTTTGTGTGTCTGTGTGTGTGAGAATGCAGGAGGCTCTGGCCTGAAGTCCTTACGGCATGTTTATGTTTTATGGCTTTAAATCCCTTTTATGTGGTACTTATTGTAAAATGCTGATGTACGATGAGGATTATAATTATTATTCATGTTGATATCAAAAAATCTCTGACTTGTGCATCTGATACAGACTTGCGTATGGATGGTATGATTATATTAATGATCACAAATAGATTAAATCGTGCTCAAGTGAATTCTACTACTGAAGAGGTGAAGCTGAGGGTGTACCCGGATGTGTGTGTGTGTGTGTGTTTTTTCATATTTCACAGGGCCTTCGGGTGGTGTAAAAGATGAAAACTTCACCTGATTTCCACAACACTATATTCACACCTACACATGTAATAAACTCACTTTCTCTCTCAAACACACATGTACCCACACACACACTAATCTCCTCGAACGTATCTGCTGCCTATCTGTTTTCTCTTTATGGTGCGAAAGAAAACGTTATAAACACGTTTCGATTCTCATTGCAGTTTTGAACTCTTTTATTTAGAGGAATATTTGGCACTCCTAAAAGTGTGTTAAACTGCCGCAGGCCTCACTTTGTGAGCTGGACTTTTATGGGCCTGAAGCTGTTCGCTTTGCTGACGTTTTTGGGGACTCCGATGCGAGCAACGTTCCAGCAAAGTGAGGACATTGTGCAGCACTTTTGCATGTTGCGATCCTGTGCTCCCTAAAGCTGAACACTTCACACACTTCAAATAAATCCTCTTCCCCCCCCTCTTTCCAAGAACATACATACTCGCTTTACATGTACCTGGGTTTTAATTAGTTATGTTTTTATCCTTCCTGAATGTGTTTGAATTTTACCCTCCTTGCACTTTTACTTCTTCTTTGTTCGTACATAAAATATATATTGCAAAGATCTTTACCAACAGATTAGCCATCTATCCCATAGCTCCAATCTGACATAGTTGGTACAGTAAAGTAGGTAAATGTAGCTAAAGCAGCTATCGTAAGTAGTGATTTTGGTCGACGATTACTTCTTCTGAAATGGAGAACAGGGCTTAATCTTAACCTAAAGAGAATTATACTGTGGAGTTACTCGTATTTGCTCTGAAACTTAGAATATAGAACCACAGCAACTTTGGCTTGAAGGGAGAACACAAACTTCCTCAAGTCACGCTTTAACCAAATACATGTGGGTTTATATTTCTATCTCTCTTTCTCTTTCTCTTTCTCTCTACGTATTTGTCTCTCTCTCTCTCTGTGTCTCTGTGTCTCACCTTTAATGTTATGATCTTAACTGAAACACTGTATGTGGAGAAAGTACTGGTCTGCCTTGTCAAAGGGAAATATAATTACTCTGGATGTAATTTTTATTGCCTTGGTAAATGATATACATATCTGTACATTCAATAAATACAGACTTTTGACAAAAAAAAAAACCAAATCACACACTTTCAAGTTCTGCTTTCTGAAACACTGGTGATGAAGTTGTGAAATTGCGAGTTTCAGTTTCTGCTATCTATTCCGGAAAGGATCGTGTACACAGTCTGACCTTCCTGATTGGTTTGTTTACTTCATCACGTTATGAAATTAAACTCCGAAATCTTCTGTTTGCTGTATCAGTGGAAAAGTGTGCACTTGAATGAGTCACTAAGCCATCTTTTAAACGCAGCGGAATCACAAACAAACGTGACATCACAGACACTGACGTTAGTAGTGACTAGAGCTGTATTATTCGCTTGCTTTTTAGGATCCGGTTCCCTCTGAGTCACTCACTAAACTGATCCGGCTGTGCGAGTCACTCGATTCAGTTTTGCCAAATCTCAAGCTGAATCGTTTGTTTTTCATTGAAGAAAGTATACGTGGTTTGTGATAAGAAATAATGCACTTCCAAATAAATGATAAAGTATCAAGACAAGGCTACCAGAGTGGCAAATGTTTATTTTCAAGTGGCACTAGAGGAAGTAACCGACGGATTCATTCTGAATGTGGTTTTGGGGAGCGCTAACCCGCGCTTTAGGGGTTTTATTTCCCAAAAGCGTAGTTGTTGACTACGTTAATAACACTATGTTAGTGTTTATTAGCAGATATATGAACAGTTACACGAGGACGTTTCTGATTTAAATTGTGAACCGCTAGAAATATGCAAACACCTGCCTAACCGAGTTCACCTAATGCACCCAAGCTGTTTTATTTGTTGTTCCCCGGCCACATTTGTTCTTGTGTAGATGCAGCTCAGTGTCGTTATAAAGTGCAAGTCGTCATGGAAAGTGGCACAGATGGCTGCGATAAAAACCCCCGTTATTACAGCTATCTCAGATCTCTAGGTCTGCGGGTTTATTAGCTTCATAAAATTACGGAACAATATGTCAACAGTACGTTGTTCGGTTTTACGAGGCCAGTTAGCAATAATGGCAAAGTAATTCAAGTCATATAAATCAACTTGGACTGAGTCGTAAATTTAGATGACAATAGGATGAATCCGCGTTAAACACTGAAATGTGGTACAAAGAATGGAGCTTTTCTGGCTTTCCACTGGCCAGAGTAATGCGTATTTATTCCAAAAAAAAGATGGTTCGATCCATACGTGTTTTGTTTTGTTTTTTAACCAAGAACAGGAATTTATTGGAAGTGTTTCACTTTGGCTGAGGATCACTTTTTTTAAATGTGCACGATTCAGAAAAATCTCACATTTGATTCTTCTTCTTCTTGGGCTCACCATACGATTCAAAAACAATTCACGATTCATAAGCGATACACGATTCATAAATGATTCATGATTCAATTTCAATTTTTTGAGTTACTTTTCTCATTTGTCCGTCACACTGAATCAAATGTAGTTTACTAAATGTAACGCATATGTACACAAACTGACCATGTCCTTCATGCTCACGTGAAGAAGTTCTATTTGGGCAGATTTCAACACCACCCACAGGACTGGCGATCTGAACTGAATTAGTGAATTAGTGTAATCACGTTAGTTGAACGTACGAATTGATTTTTTGGAATGGACTAATCGATTTTGATTCGATTCGCCGATTTGAATGGTCTTTTAATTTGAGCTTCCTCTGAAAAATAAGCACGTACAAAAATCACGCTTCGGGCCGACATCCGACATTTTTATCTGAGGAGGATGAGTGTTTTTTTTAGCTAGCTGTAGCTGAGACATCATTCTAAAGGCAGTGACCCAGACTTAAAAATTTGATCTGCCTTTCAGTCTTCCAACTCACAAGAGCACACGCATCTTCTTAATGGCCCCATTATTCAACATTATCGCATTTGGACAAGCTGTCAGTCTGCCTTTTTTGGGAAAGCTTAGCATTGGTCTGCCTTTGAAAGCATTTTAGCAGATGACCTCATGCTCACAGCTTGTCTGATGCGGTCGATTTGTTCAGATTTATTTAATAGTGACATTTCCTTTTTTTTACTTTATCCAAGAAAATAAAATCATATATATATATTTTTATTTATCTCTCTTTTGGCGAATGGCCCAAAGTTCACTCTCTTGTCTGAATCCCCAAATCTGTATCAGGGAAACAAATTGGAACGTTCCAGCCTGAGGTGTGTGTGTGTGTGTGTGTGTGTGTTCTTGTACTTGCTACTTAGTGAGACCCAAAATGAGTTTTTAATCAGCAGAGTGAGGACATTTTTGGGAAGTGAGGACTTTTTTAGTGGTCCTCACTTTTTTAAACTGCTTTTACAAAAAAAATACAAGTTTATTTGAAAAACTAAAAGTGTAGAAAGATTAGCTTTTGGTTACTGAGGTTATGGTTATGGTTAGGGTTATGTTTAGGGTTAGGTGTAGTGTTATCTAGATACAGTAATATAGAAGTCAATGGAGGTCCTCACTACTATATAAGTACAAGGGTGTGTGTGTGTGTGTGCAGTATACTGTATATGTGTGTGTGTGTGAGAGGCTCGGCTGTATTGATGGTTATCAATCCAGCTGCGTTACTCTGAGGCTGCCGTTCTTCTGTTGTCGACAAGATTTCAACCATATTTCACTCTTTGCTTTATCTCTGACACACATTCTCTTTCGTATTTTAAGCACAGAGCTTTGTGCATCTTTCCTCCTCTCTGGGGAGTCTTGTTTATTCCAACGTTTTTCCCCCCCCCTCACCCTCTCATTCTGTCGTTCCTCTCCAGTGGATGATGGACGACAGAGCGGCAGTAGGAAAAGCAAGCATCAGACTGTCGTTCTTAACTTTTGTCAAATCAGTGTAGATCCCTCTCTCACGCACACTCACGTACATGCACATATAGGGCTGGGTTCGCAGCTTTAACACCACGCCGCCCTGGATTAAGTCTAGTCTTGGACTAAGTTGCAGTACTAATGGAGATTTACCACTGAAAGTCAAAGTTAGTCTAGGACTAGGCTTAAAATTAGACTGGGAAATTGGCCCATTGTGTGTTAGCAAATACGATATTAAATGAAGATTTTAACAAAAAATGTGACCAGCATTGAATGAGATCTTGTCGTAATTCTAAGCAAGAGTCTCGTTCTACAAGCAGTAAAATTGTAGACATGAATAAATGGAAATTACATCTGCAATTAACGCCAGCAGCTACGTTTTTAAAGTTTAATCGTTATTCAAAAGAAAGAAGAAAAAAAGCATCTTTGTAAACAACTCTGTACGCTTTAAAATATCGTCAGACATTTTCTAATACCACACTTAGGGACTGACGAAGATTAGGAGAATGAAACATGCAAATGTGTGCACACAGCCTCACACATGTACACATAGAAACAGAGACCCACACACACACACACACACAGAGATCATTCAGTTTCTTTGCGTACCTTAATCTCAGAATAAGAGGAAATAGAACAAGCAAGCGAAAAAGAGCTAAAAATCAAATGAGATCCTTCATGCAGACAGAAAGCACTTGGTGATTCCTCAGACAGAACGAGGGGAAAAGATTCTGATGAAAAGCAAAGAGAAAGTCATTAAAAACAGGTCAAAAGTAAAATAAAGAACAAAGTCGTCCTGAATTAACAAGACAGGATAAAGAATGCACAAGAATACAAAACATAAATTTACAGACATGGGTGAATAACACACACACACACACACAGGTGAGCTTGTGATATTTTACACTTTTTTTTGATAAAAATTTGAATAAAAATAAAAGTTTGAATAAAAATTGTGGGTTTTACGACCCCATAATGACACACGTCCCCATTTTATTGGTTTGCGATCAGGTCAAAGTCCCCATTATTGAGGTATACACACACACACACATGCTTTTGAGGATATGAGCATGATGATTGATTTTAAAAGTGGGGGGTTAAAGCTTGAAGAAACAGTTGCGTTGCAGCGATTAACTTTGTTTTAGGTCCCCACGATGACACGGGTCCCCACCTTCTTGGTCTGAATTTAGGTCAAAGTCCCCATATTCTTAGGTTTACAAACACACACGAACACCCTTTCACTGACCGGATCAGCGTGCTGGGAGTGAAGCCAATGGAGACATTCCGCTACACACACACACATACACACACAGAAAATAAACTAAAACCTCACTGTGTGTGTGTGTGTGAGTGTGTGTGTTCCATATCATCATTATTTCTTTTCTTAAATTGCGTTTCTCATGACTGATCGCCTACTTATCTAAATCTTAATCCACGAACGCCACAACTCTAATCCCCCATCGTTCCTCATCCAAAACAAGACCGAACTCTCCCCCCATCCCTCCCTCTCTTTCTCTCATTATCTCTCTCACTTTCACTCGCACATTCAGAAACGCTCCGTCTGCTTATGGAATCCAATTAGGGGTCTTGTTTTTTTTGCATTAGGACGTTCGAGGGCCGGCGCTGCAATTCATTAACACTTAAGTGCAAGCAGACAGCAAGAAAGAAAGGTAGTGACCTTATAAGGCGATTACCACACACACACGCACACACACACACACAGTATCAACAGTAGGGCTCAGACAAGACAATGACTCTCTGGGATGGTCGCCTAGCAACAGGAGGATCTAAAAATACCCCACATACGCATTCTATCACTCAAAACAATGTATTAGGCTGATGTGGCTACTTAGAATAGCTAAATATCTCCACGAGCACTAAATTTGTCACACTCCTCCATTCCTCTCATTCGCTTTTTCTTGTCGCCTCTGTTTTTTATTCCATGCATCGTCGTCAACGCGTAAATACAGCAGACAG
Source organism: Distichodus sexfasciatus (assembly GCA_032718565.1). NCBI lineage: Eukaryota > Metazoa > Chordata > Actinopteri > Characiformes > Distichodontidae > Distichodus > Distichodus sexfasciatus. Next base: position 208,207 of record JAVGVS010000418.1, on the reverse strand, counting down.
ACGGTGGAAGAGGAGGACGAAGTATTCCAAACTTTCTCCCTCTCTTTCCTTCACTGCTATTCTAAGGCTCTACAAGTACTCACACACACACACACACACATTGTCTTCACAGCACAGAGTAAACCCAGTTGTTACAAATACTGACAATATGGACAGCAACATCTGACGACATTGGGTACGGCTGAAGTTGCAGTTCGACAACGACAAAGTATCAAAATGATAATAATAATAATAATAATAATAATAATTGTAACTTTTGATCACACATATGTGTTCTTGTAGACAACAGGGACAGTCTAAGAATACACCAACTAAACACACAGTCCACTTTTCTCACAGAGTTAGACATGGCAAAGGTCCCTTCTAATGTGGTTCCCGAACAGTGTAGTGGAACAGTAGTGAAAGCTGTCCGTCTGCAGCCAGGAACATTCTAAAATGCCACCTTACACCAATCTCTTATGGTCGCTGTAACTTTCGTCCTGTTTAGCGTCGAAGATTCAAAACTTAAAATAAAACAGCAGCAGCGTTTCCTTTAAAACCCAGGGATGGGTGTGTTTTTTTTCCTGTCCGGAAATCCAGCCCTTTGCGGTTTTAAATCCGTCCAAACCTGTGCACTGCCGTAATAAATGTCAAATTTAGCATAACATCTCGGATGACAGAGTGGAGCGCCATGCTTTTTGACATATTAGTTAGTTGCAGATGAAGCCTAGTTACAGGTTCAGTCTACATTTTCTGCAACACTGTAACATTTTCATTCTCTTCATTCTGATTGTCCCGACTCTGTCAGGTTTTGGCTTTTCTTATATTCACTCGCTTTCTCCTTTCTGCTCTCTGCGTGACACCATGCGTTTGTGAGTACGCTCTACAGTTCAGTTCTTTCTCAACCGGCACTTTTCGGCCGTAGAATATCACTCTTACAATTACACGATAACGACATCAACACTTGACACCATTGAAAAGGAGTAGAAAAAAACGTAATGGGAGCTTCTTCTTTTCCGAAGCTGGAACGTCGGATTGGCTCGAACTGGAAAGTGGGCAAGAAAAAATAAAAGATGGAAGTCTAGGCTGATTGGTTACTGGTATAGACTAGGTTAAGACAACTGGAAAGGTCTTTAAACAGTAAGGCAGAAGGAGGAAAGAATCCACTGCTTTAGAGGAAAGAGAGGAAGGAAGGAAGGAAGGAAGGAGAGAGGAAAGATTGCTAGAGTGGAAAAAGAGACAGAAGATACTTATCTATCGTGAGAAGTCAGTCTAAAATCTCAGCATATGCCTTACTCGCCCTCTCTCTCTTTCTTTTTCTCTCTTTTATCCTTCTCAGAACCCAGGAATGTGGCAGTACGCTTCCAGCGACGCCAGCAGAATATAGATAAGCCAAAGAGTGATGAAGAGCAACGACGTAATCAGCTTGCAAGTCCGCGGGCCGCCCAGTTCTCCCCCGGCCACCGAGGGGCGCCGGCGGTAGAGCAGCACGCTGACGCACACCATGCACAGGGCGGTGAAGAGGGTGACGGAGAAGGCCAGTGAGCCCGGATCCACATGGAAGGCCTTGCCCTTGCTGCGCCAGTAGACGGCGGCGATGGTCCACGCCACGCCGATGCCCAGGAAGACGTTGACCGCGTTGCTGCCCGTCACGTTGCCGATGGAGGCATCGGCGTACTGGTCCTGGATGGCGGCCACCTTGCTGGCGAAGGTGTCTGTGGAGAAAGGTGGGAGAGATGGAAGAGGGTTCCACAAAACAGTGCCACAAAAATGCCAGTTTAGTCACTCGTGTAATGTCTGCATTTATACCCTGTGTATGTGTGTGTGCCCGATTTTTACGCTCTCTATGGGAGAGAGACAGAGGATTCACCATTTGTTGCAGTGCCAGTCTCTTAAGGCTGGCATTATGTAAAGCACCTCTGGGCACAACACGGCATTTCAGCACTGATGACTGCTGCACATTTAGGCCAGAAAATGAGATTTAGTCTAGTTATCTGTGAACCGACTCTACTGCACCTCGGCACTTTACTCAAAGGAGCTTTCCTTTGGTACCTAGTTGCAAAAAAATCTGTAGCATGACGTGTTTGTTTTAATCTTGGCTCACTGAGCATTACGTGGATTTTAAGACCCAGTAAGCTGAAAACCATCCTTAGTTCGGTAAAGTGAAACGTGTCAGAAAACTGTGTCTGAAAAGATGTGGAAAACGAGTTTTACGATGTTGTGGAGTTACGCAGTTTAACAGCTTTTCACGTTTTTTTACGTGTAGAAGTTATGTTTAGCATAGCCCTGCCCAGGGGTGCGTTTCCCAAAAGCATAGTGTACATTAGCAACTAACATAGTATACATTAGCAACTACCATAGTGTACATTAGCAACTAATATTAGCAACTAACCCATAGTGTACATTAGCAACTGACATTAGCAACTACCATAGTGTACATTAGCAACTAACATTAGCAACTAACCCATAGCGTACATTAGCAACTAACATTAGCAATTATCATAGTGTACATTAGCAACTAACATTATCAACTAACCCATAGTGTACATTAGCAACTAACATAGTGTACATTAGCAACTAACATTAGCAACTAACCCATAGTGTACATTAGCAACGACCATAGTGTACATTAGCAACTAACATTAGCAACTACCATAGTGTACATTAGCAACTAACATTAGCAACTAACCCATAGTGTACATTAGCAACGACCATAGTGTACATTAGCAACTAACATTAGCAACTAACCCATAGCGTACATTAGCAACTAACATTAGCAACTAACCCATAGCGTACATTAGCAATTATCATAGTGTACATTAGCAACTAACATTATCAACTAACCCATAGCGTACATTAGCAACTAACATTAGCAATTTTCATAGTGTACATTAGCAACTAACATTAGCAACTAACCCATAGCATATATTAGCAACTAACATTAGCAACTAACATAGTGTACATTAGCAACTAACATTAGCAACTAACCCATAGTGTACATTAGCAACGACCATAGTGTACATTAGCAACTAACATTAGCAACTTACCCATAGCGTACATTAGCAAGTAACATTAGCAACCAACCCATAGTGTACATTAGCAACTAACATTATCAACTAACCCATAGCATACATTAGCAACTAACATTAGCAACTACCATAGTGTACATTAGCAACTAACATTAGCAACTAACCCATAGTGTACATTAGCAACGACCATAGTATACATTAGCAACTAACATTAGCAACTAACCCATAGCGTACATTAGCAAGTAACATTAGCAACTAACATAGTGTACATTAGCAACCAACCCATAGTGTACATTAGCAACCAACCCATAGTGTACATTAGCAAGTAACATTAGCAACTAACATAGTGTACATTAGCAACTAACCCATAGTGTACATTAGCAACTAACCCATAGTGTACATTAGCACTTAGCAACTAACATAGTGTACATTAGCAACTAACATAGTGTTACTAACATAGTTCGCTATTCGTTAGCAACTGTGCTTTTGGGAAACGAAACACAGATATTCTGCTCTGGCCGTGCTAATCTGCATAGCATCAGTAGACTACCTGCTACCTGTGAGAGTCTGTCATACCCTAAGTCCGAAGCGGTTCCTAAAATCTTCATTCCCACAAATAATTTTACCTGCATAGCAATGTTCATATTTCTTTGATATGTTCATGTTTCTTTGATATGAGGAAATTAGAGCTGATTATTATTTTGACCTTACTGGGTCTTCACCCCTCATTTCTTTATATTTTTTCTTGGAAATGAGACAATCGTTACTAGTCATTTACTGAATATGACTTCTGTGTGCACAGCAATATCAACGCAGAACTGCTATTTTGCAGCTTTAACTGGAACACAGACCTGGAACGGACGTCCCGAGCGCTACAAACACCACGGCGGTGACCGAGTCCTTCAGCCCGACGGTGCAGCCGAAATGGGATGCCAAATCCCCCGTCACTGCCGTCAAGATGCCAATCAATGAGATGGAGACGATGAAACACGCCCAGCCGTTCCAGTACTCTGTGGGCGGCACGAAGGCGAACAGGACCTTCCAGAAGACGGTAAGGAAGTGCATGATGTAGTCAAAGCAGGAAGGTAGGCGCTCTTCCCCGCTCTCCTCCTCATCGTCGTCACCTAAAAGCCGAAGTGCAGAGGTCGGAGTAAGCCAAAGGGGGTGACAATGAATATCTGATGCGTGCTAATGACCAAGAAAGGTCAATAAAAGAACGGAATATAAATCGGCTCATCCGGCTGTCAGTCAAAGCGCTCGGTATTGACTGGAGTTCGCACCACATTAACCCCCTGTCTAAAGCAGATTGGAGAGTGGGAGGACTGGAGAGGAAGAGAGCATAACTACCCCCAAGTCCCCAAAGTAACTCCCTTTAGATTTCCCATACTCAATATCTACTTCATTAACAAACGAAGACCAAAGACATCTTCATCGTCTCAAGACAACCAATCAGAAACGTGCGTTGGACATAAAGAATCAAAGCGCATGTTAGGCCTTATCCACACGGCCGTTGGAATCTTGGATAAATGAACGCGTTTTCTTTGCGTTTGGCAGAAATTGGCGCCAGGAAAACGTTGCATGCAGCCTTTATTTGACGCCATCCGAACGCGTAGGTGCTCAAATTGGTTCTCTTGAACAGAGACAGTACTTGTACTTAAGTTCAAATGTGAATAGAATAGAAATGCGCTTTTGCACCGGAAGTAACGAGCGTGTAAAACAGGAAGTGTGCCGACCTACCTGCGCTCACGGTTACGGCGCTAACGAACTGCTCTCTCCAGCTGCTGCTGCCAACCACCAGAGCCAGATTGGTCTTCTTAATGAGCTTATCCACTGTGCTCTAAAACACACACGGATACACCCACACAGACGAATACTATAAGTATACTCACACACCAAAATCACAAACACCAATTAACAAATTGCATTTACATATCCATCTAATGACCTATAACTGTAATGGTCTATAATAACAGACTAATCGCTCTTGGCAAATGAGTTTTTGTTCGACGTTTGGAAAACGAATAAATGATCCTGAAAGCCTATAATAGAGCAGCTTATGCCCATCATGCGGGAGTTTTAGTTCACCGTAAATGCCTCATCTGTGACAAAGAGAGAGACAGATGGATACTGTTAAGAGCCTGAGGTGTGGACATTCAGCAGCCAATGTGATGTTTAACTAGGCGATTTCGCGTCTTAAATTGTTCTAAAGTAGCAGTCATAATTCTGATTAGAGGAGTTTTAATTATACATAAGACGCTTCTACACTGCACAGTGAGATATGGATTGGTATGGTTTGGAATGGGTTATGAAAAAGTTCAGGTAAGGCACGGTCTTAAGTCTTAGGGCCAATATATACTTAACTTATCGCCCAGCACTGCTTCAAAGATTAACATTTAAAAGAATCTTGAATCTTCAATGATTTTGTAAATAAGATTGTTTTTAAAAATATAGCATCGTGAAAGCAGCTTCGCTGTTGATAAGCTACTGAAAAACCTAGTTAAGTTAGTCGTGTCACTTACTTGTAGTTAACTAGTCTCCAACACTGACGGTGAGAAAAGTGTCTTTATTGTGGTTACCTTAAACTCGTAGGACTCCTCGATCACCACCTCCAGCCGGGTGTGTTCTCCCAGACTGGGGCAGCCCATCTTAGCGACCTCCTCCTCCTCCGCTCCCACCGCTGGCTTGTTCTCATTAGAGTCTCCTGGAGCGAGAGAAAGAGAGAGAGAGAGAGAATTGAGTTTTGAGGTACTGATAGATCACACTGCACTTCTCCACCTCATGCTGCACTTCTCCGCCTCGTACTCCGTGTCCATCCGTGTCATGTCAGGTTGGGTAATTAACAATACGGTACTGTAACAGCCTCCAGTCTCCGTCCCGCGGCACCTAATTATTCCGTGTAACGTGAACAAACTTCCCAAACGACAGACATTAACGCTGAGCGCTCCCCCATCAGCACATGTGCTTAAATTCGTATTACGTAAAGCGGAAAGAGTGAAGCGAGCTAAATCTCTGGTGCGGAGAGAAGGAGAAATATGTAACTCTCTGCCTCCATCAAAATCACTTCTCTTAAGCTTAAAAGAGTCTTACGTAACCGCACGCAGCACACCAAACTTTCATGCTGTTTTCATGCCTTTTATTTGTTCCCCTTCTGCTTTTTACACTGCAAAAAATTATCTCGTCTCGGTCCTTCAGAGTCTTGGTCTTTGGTCTCGGTCGCGACACACTCAGGCCTTGGTCTCATCTCGGTCTTGGTTTGTCCCAAACTCTAAAACACACACTTTACCATGTTTCTGTCCAATCTCCAGAAGAATCGGCTCCCCCAACTCAATGATAAAAGTCTTATTCTTCTCATACTCCTCGTCATCAATAATCTTCACTTCGATGATCTTCCTGCACACAGAGAAAAGAGGAAACAAGGTTTTCACCAAACATGGGCTGATGATCTCAGAGCTGCAGTCATACATTATTAGCAAAGTTCCACACACACACACACACACACACATACACACACCTGACACGACACAGTAGGTCTCCATCAAACACCAAATGTACTTATGCATAATTTACCTCACAATCTGCATAAGACTGGAACACTAACACACAGACAAACACACACACTGATGGAATTTAGCAGATTTAATCTAAAAGCCATTTAGGATGTAAAGCATTCTGAGAGTCTGCGATTCATAATTAATATCCTAATCTAAAACAAGCCAAACCTCACACACAGAATGCAATGGAACTGTCTGACAGAGACTGCGTATAATCCAAGCAAATACACAACTCCACCTTTCCAGGGAGGAAGTGAGTGAGTGAATGTGAGCACGAGTGGGTGACTGGGTGTATAAGTGTATGAGTGAATCAAAAAATGCATGAGTGAGTGCTGAAGTGAGTAAATCAGTGAAAAAACCCTGAAGAGGAAAACACCAGTGAATGAAGCGTCGAATCCCCGTACTGTAAAACAGTGGATTACTTCTCTCTCCTCAACACACCAACCTGCCATTAATCCCTATTCAATTAAAGCCAAAGACAGAAAAGCAAATTAGAAAGGCTTTTATCAACACCACTCGCCTGTTTCCCTATAAAGAAGCAGCAGAGTGTGAGACGGCGAGAGTGAACGACTGAAAGTATTCAGCGGAGGATAAAAGAGTAATTTCATATGCTAGGCACCACATTATTATTCGCACAGTGGGGACTAAATCCGTAGCACTGAGCATTAAGCACTTGCTCTCTTTAAAAAATAAATAGACATAGACACACACACACGCACACAGATCCACAGAATGGCATGCATTCACATTGGAATCTTGGATAAATGAACACGTTCTGAACGTCCTACGTGTTTGTGTTGCGTCTAACCCTAACCCTAACCCTAACCCTAACCCCTAACCCTACCCCTACCCCTAACCCTAACCCTACCCCTACGCTGTTTAACGTCAACCTGCAGCCCAATGTTTCATTTGGTGTGTTTACCTGTGGGGGCAGTAATCAGGCTGTCCAAAGTGTTTACCCGTGTGCCGAAATATAAAATAAAAAATATATAAACAGAAATTGGCGCCAGGAAAACGTTGCATGCAGCGTTTATTTGACGCCATCCAAAGCGCAGTCTACTGAACGCAAGTCACGAACGCCTGTGTGGACGCCCAGATTCGCTTCAATGAGCAGAAGAACAGTCGGCGTTTAGTCCGCGCTCGGCTGACGCCACCAATGCCAGAAAAACGCCGGATTCTGACAAATACTCAGTCCTCCTGTCGTACGCTCTTTCTCGTTGTCGTGAAACTCTCTCTCTTTCTTTTATCCCTTTTTTCATTTTCAGTATTCCATCCCTCAATGCTGACATGCTTCTATTTTAGTCTCTTTGTGTTTCTAAGACACAGACTGCCGTTTTGTTGTGGGTCCAAATACAGACAGACAGACAGACAGCATGATTGATTTGCTATTAGCTCACTGTATTTATGGAATTCAAACACAAATACACTCACTCTCCCACTCTCACACACTCTTCCTCACTCTCATTTGTCATTTCTCACTCCCTTATCATTCCACTCTCTCTCTCTCCCCAGCCACACTGCTTCACTCTGCGTCCCCCCTTCTCTCTTCTTCGATTTCCCTGCTTCTGTGCTTGAAAAGAATCCAGCAGCTCAATTAAGGTCTAGTCTGTTGTGTGTGTGTGTGTGTGTGTGTGAGAAGAGGGAGGAGGAGTGAAGATGTGCATTGGGCTGCTGGGATTACAACATGAGGCGTGGCACCTATAAAAGCCACCTGATTTAAAGCCGTGTGTCTGTGTGTCTCTGTGTGTGTGTGTCTTTCTGTCTCTCAGAGCTGGTAAGTGGCCTTCCTAACACACACTGACAAATTCTCATTTTGCTGAGTGTTTGGCTCCTAAAAGACACTGAAAGTGGCATTAAATCACAACAGGGTCCCTCACGGCAGTGAAGGTAAAGAGCTTTTTCTGAAGTGTGCCAGCGTGGAATTGAGCGTCCAGCTGGAAGCGGAGGGAGAGTGATGTTTGACAGCGTGCACACCTTATGAAAATGATACAATATACAAAATGCAATTTATACCGATTGCATTATAAAGCAGTCCTGTATCTCTGACATAATATATATAGAGAGGAGTATTTCAGTTTTATAATATGCACAAGCACACACAATAACATCAGAAGTCCCAAAATTTCACACGATACAATATGATTCGGGGCGGCAGTAGGACAGTGTGACTTCAGCGAGGAGGTGCTGGGTTCGATCCCTGGGTCGGGAGTAGGGTCTTTCTGTGTGGAGTTTGAATGCTCTCCCCATGTTCGCGTGGCTTCCCTCCAGGTGCTCCGGTTTCCTCCCACAGTCCAAAAGCATGCAATATAGGTTAACTGACGACTCTAAATTGGCCCCGTAAGATGTGATTGTGTAAGTGTGTGTGCCCTGCGGTGTGTTGGCGTCCGCCCAGGGTTGGTTCCCACCTTGCGCCCCTAGTTCCCGGGATAGGCTGTGGTCCCACTGCGACCCTGATAGGGATTAATATTTATGTATAATATCGATATGCACATTAATATTAGTTTGATGCATTGATACTTATTTTAACACACCTACTGTAATTATCAGTAACCAAAAGCAAATCTTTCAACTGGAAAGACTGGGAACAAAAGACAGAATAAACGCTGTAGCAGAAAGACAGGGAGGGAGATGCAGGGTTGGTTAGTACAGTATGGAGCAGAGTAATATTAAAGTGTTTCATCACAGGGCTCACATATAGTACAGCAGCACGCTACTTGTTGACCGGAGGAGTAAAAACCACACTTTTATTGCCACTTCCTCTAGCTCTGACTGTGTGTGATGCATTTAAAGTGATGAAATATTTAAAATGTTTATTCATGTAGCAGTTCCCATATGTGGGCTTTACACCACACACTCAGATATTGATTTGAATGTTTATAATCTCGGGTCCACAAGGGTGGATTTATGTGTATACACAAGTGCTCTACAATCAGAATAAAACATGTCCCATACATTAATCAAAAGCCAAGGAGTAAAAGTGCATTTTGAGGCACAGGATTTAAAAATGGATAATGTTGGGGTCAGGAGCGCATGCAGCTTATTCCACACTGTAACACAAAACACATGATTCTAGCCTTGATTATTCAGGATCACAAGGAGAGACTGAGCAATGGATCCATCTATCTATCCATCCATCCATCCATCCATCCATCCATCCATCTATCCATCTATCCATCTATCTATCTATCTATCTATCTATCCATCCATCCATCCATCCATCTATCTGTCCATCCACCTATCCATCCATCCATCTATCTGTCCATCCACCTATCCATCTGTCCATCCATCCATCTACTGTATTTATACATCCATCGATCCATCCATTCATATATTTATCTATCCATCTATCCATCCATCTCTGTCCATCCACCTATCCATTCGCCCATCCATCCACCCATCCATCTATCTGTCCGTCCATCCACCTATCCATTCACCCATCCATCCATCTGTCCATCCACCTATCCATCTGTCCATCCATCCATCTATTTATCCATCTATCCATCCATCCATGTATCTATCTATCCATCTATCCATCCATCTCGGTCCATCCACCTATCCAATCGCCCATCCATCCATCCATCCAGCCATCCATTTATCTATCTGTCCATCCACCTATCCATTCGCCCATCCATCCATCCATCCATCCATCCATATATCCCTCCATCCATCCATCTATCTGTCCATCCACCTATCCATCCATATATCTATCTATCCATCTATCCATCCATCCATCTATCTGTCCATGCACCTATCCATTCGCCCATCCATCCCACCATCCATTCATCCATCCATCCATCCATCTATCCCTCCATCCATCCATTCATCTATCTGTCCATCCATCCATCTGTCCATCCATCCATCTATCTGACCATCCACCTATCCATTCGCCCATCCATCTATTCATCTATCCATTCATCCATCCATGCATCAGTTTGACTGCGCTGACGTAAGTGTGTTTGTGTTAATTTTGTGGATGTTTGTGTGTGTTGCGAGAGCGAGAGAGAGATGGAGAGAGAGAGAGAGAAGCAGGCTTTATAAATTATAATAACACTGCATACATGCAGGCAGGCTGTTGGGTCGAAGAGATCCATCATTTATGAGCTGGTCATGTTCTCCTAAATTCACCACCTGCTCCCCTCTGTACACACACACACAACACAAGCACACACACCGCAAGCACACACACCGCAAGCATACCCATATGCTCTTGCAGAAACTGGTATCCACACTCTAGTCCAACACAGATAAAGCAAGGAGAGCTCCTTAAAGCAGCAAACACACACACACACACACACACACACTCACAGAGCAGACGCAGGGTCACGCTGATTTAATAAGGGGGTGGGGTGTAGATTTGGGAGGGTTGCATGCTGACTGAGTCTGGCATATCTCGTGTCTCTCGCGTCTAATAACATGCTGGTGTTAGTCATTGTGACGTGGCCGAGACGTTAGCCCTCCCCTCGGGTTAAAGGGGCAACAGCAGCTCGATGATGGTTGTGGGCCCCACCAGTTGCACTGACGCCAAAGAACACTCTGTCAGCTTTATAAAGCATCAAACACACACACACAATTGAGGAACACACACATATACAGTACGCAGCACTCTCACTAACCACATTTTCACTTCAGTATAATCAGATTCTAAATTAGGCTGCTGCTCCAATTTAATCTTTTATGTCATGATGTACTTTACGAGAGAGAATGCAAATTATGAGAACATTCTGATGTGCAGTGTTGGGGAAACTACTTTTAAATTGGCAGCTTTTCAAGTCTCAAGCTACTTATGATTTAAAGCCAAGCTACTGTTTTAATAAAGTAGTTAGCTACACTACAAGCTACAGAGAAAAGGTGGCTAGCTATCGAAGCTATTTCAAAGTGAACTCCATCCTCCGACTCCATCTCACAGCTGCCAAGAGTGTAATGTGACGCAATGAGCATGGCCACGGTAGCCTATTAAATGGCAATTGTGTCAATTAGAGATAACCTGTCATTTTTGTAAAGTGAGAAGAGTAATAGTATTTTTGTAATGGTGTAAGCATTTTAAAAGCAACTTGACTAGCAGTTGGTGGCGTAACGGTAGGGGTAGGGTGTTCGCCCCGTGAACAGAAGGTCGCAGGTTCGAATCTAGGGCTGGTAAAGTTACCACTGAGGTACTCATGAGCAAGGTACCGTCCCCAAGCACTGCTCCCTGGGCACTGCCCATGTTAGCTGCCCACTGCTCCTTCACGGATGGGTTAAATGCAGAGGTCACATTTCGTTGTGGTGCACTGTGTGCTGTGCTGTGGTGTGTTCACAATGACAAATAATCACTCAATTTCACACTACTGGTAAGCTACAATCCACAAGACCCCAAACCAGTGACGGCCATCTATCTATTTCTGTTGTTTATGTACAGTCCTTTGTAATACCATTATTTGCTGAAAACGCCATGGAATAATTCACATTAAAGTCAAATAGCAAAATATTTTCCCACACATTTATCCTCTCCTCTCACCAGAATGTGAGACCTTTCGCAAGTCTAATTAAGACTTTTACACCTACATTTGCAAAACATACACAGTTGTGTTTGGCTTTTCCTCTAGAGTTCTTCCACTGACAAATTCTTTTAACCGGTTTACCTTTTTAAATAAATGAATTTTCCCTTATGAGGACGTCAAAAGAAACACAAAGCCGATCTCAAGTTGTCTTGTTGTTACAGGACAGTCAAGTCTGCACAGATGCATGCACACAAATGCAGACACGTTCCAGTCATACTCTGTGATCATGCTGGAAGTGGCGGAAACACTCATTATCTTGTATCCGAAGGTGAAAAGCTGTGATAACGGTAACCGATGTGAATGATATTTATATAACCCAGTAGATTTCAATCTTCTGAAACATTCTACGTGAGAGGAGGTATTTTGGAACATGGAAAATGTTCCCATCAAAAAAGAAAATTGTGTCTTTACACGAGTCAACCTTAGACTGTGTGCTTTAAAATCACATTATCGTATGCCATTTCTTCCCCTTTTCATAAAACATTTACACTGATTTATCCGTCTTCCTCCCCCCTCCCAGACCCTGTGAGAAATGACTTTGCCCTTCCTGCTTCGCCATCCATCGTGCCCTCGTTTTTCTCTCGTCTTCATGTATGTTTAAAGAGCCTCAGCGCTCATTTCTCTTTCTCTCTGTCCTCCTCTTCTACTTACCTTCCACTTTATCTCCCACATTACCCATTTAGCCCTTTGTTTGTTCCAGTATCTTTTGGGGAGCTGGAAAAGATTGAGAAGAGCTGACCAAAAAACCAAGTTGACTCACTGCCCGTGATTCAGGGAGAGCTCAGACGTCTTGTCAGGAGCTGAAGGTGAGTGTGTGTTGAGGGTGAGGTCACGGGATGCTGCCGGCCCTCCAAAACACACGTCTTCCTCAGGGCAGTCATCTTTTCTCTTCTCTCTCTCATCAATCTCAATCACAACTCACCTCTATCTTTTACTGTTTGTTTACTTAAATCTCTCTCACATTCTCTCACTCTTGCTCGGCTTTGTCTCACACACACACATTCTCATTTTGAGGTCCCGTCAACTTTATTGATTTACCATTTACATAGCAAGAGACAGTCAATAATCGCAGTCCGCCAGCATCTGACTACGGAGTTAAAAAAAACCTCACAGCCCTTACCACAGAAACCGGACAAACGGCAACATTCACAGTTTTGCAGACTTAAACAGGTGTTATGAAATATGCACTGAAGCCGGAGCCATGACCACTAAAGGACAGATGGAAGGCATGACGGAAATAGTCACTGACTAATCAAAAAAAAAATTGACTGATTAGTTGCAAATCAAAATAATCTTTAATCGCAGCCCTACCATGAATACCCCTGTGGAAAGAATCAGAATCTCATTAATTACTTAATAAATGAGAGTTCGAAATGGTTCATCGTGACTCATCCTCAGGGTCAGTGTCAGTGACAGCATCCTAGAAAAAGTTCAGATTTTTGTAATACCAACTTGTTTACGTGACTAACGTGTCAAACTAAAACGTGAAGCTTTAGGTCAGGCATCCTCTTTTCAAGAGGAAGGTTTCCTCTTTTTAAGTCTTGCTTCCTCTCAGGGTCTTTATTGTAGCTAAAAGAACGGCTCTTGGACTGTGACTCAGCCGGCTCGTGCAATGAGGCTTCGAGCCCAGAAAAAGGTGACTTCGGGACAATAAAGTAGGAAAGATAAAGGGAATAGAAAGAGGGAGTGTATAGAGAGGAGATGATGATGATGATGACGATGGCGGCAATGTGATGATAATCTTCTCAGTGCTCTAAGAAGCAAAGCACTGAGAGCATTATAGAGCTCGAGGGATCGGCCCAGAGCCCGACTCCACTTCTAATTACAGACAGATAGAGGGAAAGAAAGAGAGAGAGAATGAGAATGAGACATAATAAGATGGGGAACATAATTAATTGCAACACAGTTCACTTTCCTGACAAGAAGAACAGAGAAGACTCTTAATCACACACCTCTCTGCTGCTTAGCCGTTTAACTTGCAAGCAGAGACAGAACAAGAAAGAAAGAAAGAAAGAAGGAAAGGACAGAAGAAAGAAAGAAAGACATTGCTGCACCCAGTCTCTGCTGCTGCACATAAATGGGGAGCATGTATTCCATTAACGGTGCCATACATCATATTCTCCCTCTCCGCTATTCTTCCTATGCAGCAAAGTAAATTGCCATTGCATTCACTTAACAAACTGGCACAGGACTTATCGCTATGACGACGTGACCTGGAATCGCGCCAGGCCCCGTCACACACGAGAGTGGCATTTTAAAGCCCGCTCCCTGTACAGTACATCATATGCCTTGAGTCCACTTTAATAACGGATTCCAATCACTCCTTTCTTTGGGGCTGCAAAAGTTATAGGCTTTAAAACCAACTTCCCAGCACTGTGCTGTAAATCAGCCTCAAGTTCAAACAGCTCTAACCCCAGACACATGACTTTGCTTGCAAAAATTCCACCGAATTCACAGAAAATGTCCCATATTGTGATATGTATTGTTATCGCGATATGAAATGACATATTGGAATATACGATTTTGGTGATAATCGCACAGAGCTAGGTCATTAATGAACTATTAGGGCAGTATTTTATTTAAATTTGTTATTGTGGTTTAAGGAAACAGGATGAGGACTTTAGTTTTTGGGGTTTAGGCCCTCAGTTTCCCACACTATGATTACAACTATGCCTAGATTAGCTTTGAGTTCGAGTATTGAATCTCCATTGGTACTGCAATGTAGTCCAAAACTTGTTGACTGCTGATGTGGCTGGGTGGAGTTAAAGTGGAGGCCCTCCAGACTCTAGACTGGCTCCAGAAATGTGATGAAGGAGTCTAGCATGAGAGCTTTAATCAAGGGCATGAGTGGCAGGTCCCCACATTCCAGCTCTGTGATTTTGTCCCTCCACTGTACGTGTGTGATTATGCATGTGTGTGAGTGTGTGTACACCCTCGTATGCGTAATCATGGTATAAGTCCACAGTTATATTACAGTAAGTCACTGAAATGCCAAAATATAGGACATCAAGCGGTTGAGATTTAATGGGGAGCCACCGAGGGTTAGACAGAGAAACCGAACAGGCAGATCCCCGGTGCGGGAGTGAGAGAACGAAGGAGTTAAAGGGAAGAGCGAGGCACATTTAGCGGCTTTTCACGCTAAATTGCTTTTATTCGCAGCACCTTCTACTGAGCAAAGAATTAGGCTGCAATATTTATGTGTCTTATAATGTCTTTCCGCATGAGAGCATGCGTTAGTAGAGCCAGAGGAGTATTTTTTTCTAGCTTGAACAACTGTTTGCTGTAAGCTAGGTGCAAATCTTCAAATGGGATAAGTAGGGATGCACTGATCCCACTTTTTCAGTTCCAATACTGATGTCGGTACTTGGGCTTTGGGATTTCGGCCGATCCAGAGTACCGATCCGATCCGATCCGATTCGGCCCTAAGAGAATTTGGGGTGTTTGTCTATACCTTTGTTTTTAGGCTTATTCTAGTGTTTGTGTAAAAGTTAGCCGTACGTGCCTTATGTTGTTGTGTTTAGGACTTAAGGACAGCGTCTCTTTTATTGGATTGCAGAGTTTTTATTATGTAGAGACATTCTATGGCTTAGTACTATGAAGAAAAATAAGGTTAGTGCCAGACGGAGACACTTCTTTATCCATTTGAAATCCATCTGGATATAGAATAATAGAATCTTTCTATATTTCTTTTTTATTCTCTAACACTAAAGAATGTAAAAAATGTTTTTCTGATTAATTGTCTCATTTTGGCCTACACCTCATTTTGGACTCATTTGATGGCGTTCCACAAGAGAGTCGTTTGACATGACGGCGTTCCACACAATAACGGGACAAACTCGGGTCTCAACAATGAAAACATCAAATAAACGGCTGTGTTGTGAGTAGAACGCTGGTTGTTTTTGTTACTTATCAGGTAAAATATAAGTTTTGTCTGTAATAAAGGGGAAGATTTGACTGAACTGGAACGCTTTAGTGAATGTCGGACTTCCCTGTGAGAGAGACGCGCGCTAACACACACAGCAAGGAACACAGAGATTGCGCGCGAGAGCTGGTGTTGTTATGGAAATTAAACAGTACAATCGCGTATAATTCGCTTTTGGAGTTGCAGTGTGTTGTGCTGCTTGTTCTGATCACTGTCATTTCTATATGTAGGACTTAGCACGAATGTCGAACCTACAGTTTGCAGATCGGCTCCATAGATTGGCATTATGCCACCGATTTAATTCGTGGTTAATAAAAAGATGATTTCAGTAGTCAAACTGGATTGCATTTCACTGACCAATTGCATTGCCGCTACGGACCACCAGGGGGTCGCGGACCACCGGTTGAAAACCCCTGTCCTTAAGTAACGGCTCATTCTCTCTGATCTGTGGCTACTAATATATTGCACACACACACACATCTATGTATTACTATTTTTGTGAAGTCCTTCCATAGACTCCCATAATGACTAAAGTACATAATTTTAAACCTAATCCTAACCCTAACCTTAACCTCAGTAACCAAAAGCACATCTTTTACCTCTTTTAGTTTCTCAAATAAAACAACCACATTTTCTATAAAATCATTTTTCCTCATGGGGACCTCTCAAATGTCCCCACAAAGCCCAAAAAACAGATAAAAGTGATTTTAGAGGACAAAAGTTCCCCACAATGCGATAAATACATGGCCAGACACACACACAAATCCAGCGCAGTAATCTTATTTGGAGGATGCCGAAAAGCAGAAATTACAAACCAGAAACCTAATTATCTTCCCAGCGGTCTCAATTACAGATCTTGCCACCAAATCCCATCTATCATAAAGGCACTGAGAGCATCTAAACCAAGCCAGATTGTTTCTTTGACAATGAGCTTGAGTGTAAATATATAGCAGAGACAAATCGGCGTGCGTTAAAATCCACCCGGGTCACGTTGCTGATGTGCAATAGTGAAGACGAAAAATTGTGTTTGAGAAACGATAATGGCAACAATGTTCATGTTCCATTAACGGTTTACTTAATTACTTCAGTTTTTGTGTACGGAATTACTCAGAAATCATTTCACATACAGAGGAATGAATATAGTATCCAGTAAGTTGAAAGTCTTGTGATTCTGACGGTATGTATGTGGTTTCTATGGAAGCCCATTTCCACCACTAAAAGAAAAAAATCTGAACGGAAAAAGTCGAAATTACGAGATAAAAAGTCGAAATTATGAGCTACAAAGTCATAATTATGAGCTACAAAGTCGAAATTATGAGATAAAAAGTCGAAATTACGAGATAAAAAGTCGAAATTATGAGATAAAAAGTCGAAATTACGAGATAAAAAGTCGAAATTATGAGATAAAAAGTCATAATTATGAGATAAAAAGTCAAAATTATGAGAAAGGAAGTGTGCATGCTCGCCAGTGGTGCTAAACTTGCTGAAGTCACTTGCAGAGGCAACTTGTGAATCTGCAAGCACATGCAGTATTTCATTTGTTGTGAAGGCACGTTTAAAATAGTTCTCGATGTATTTACAATCCATTTGAATCCAAAGTCAAGCCAAAAACGTCAAGTTTGCGTGTGCAAGTGACAACGGCAGGTTTAGCACAACTGGCTCGCATGTGCACTTCCTTTCTCATAATTTCGACTTTTTATCTCATAATTTCGACTTTTTATCTCATAATTTCGACTTTTTATCTCATAATTTTGACTTTTGATCTCATAATTATGACTTTTTTCGTTCAGATTTTTTTCTTTTAGTGGCGGAAATGGGCTTCCATAGGTTTCTGAGTTATTAACACACTAATTAATAAACAACGCAAAATGCTTGCGTCGGTCTCAAAGAGTTTTAATAGTAATATTCTCAGAGTTATGGTTTCGGTTGGTCTCGAAGTAAAATCCCGAGTCCTCTTCATCCGTGTCCATGACAAGGCCGAGTACAAATACGGCAAAGTCCGAGACAAGACGGAGACTTTTAAAAAGTGGTCTCAAGTACTACAACACTACTGTGTGTGTTCATGCATTTTTAACCCTGTAAGAAACATCCAATGTTACAAGCAGTGTTAAAAACAAATCCAGCTTCAGAAACTTGACTATGGTCTATTTCGGATTACGCTTCCTCCATCGTTAGCCGCACTGTTATCCTTGTCCTCTTATAAGTAAGGAGGTAACAGGAAAACAACTGGACTTTATTTTCTTAAGCTGGACTTCTCCAAACTTGTTTATGTGCAATGGCTAAACTTGGCTTTAGCATTTAGTGCTTAACTGCTTGACTGCTCATTTCTGCGTCTGCCAGAGAGGCATCGATTGGTTGCGTCACACCAATACGTGCCGCTGAATAATTTCAGTAATGAGAGAGAAAAAGCTCGACTCTCTCCAGTTGTTTTAAAAAATAGATCTCTCTCTGTGGCGACTCTTAATTCCCACACACACTTCATATCAAACATTTATAGTGTTGAGTCATTTCAGTTTCAATAGGCCATTCTCTACAGAGAGCCATTACCGACCTCCCACTCACGTCCTCACACACACTCTCTCACCCAGACACAAAAGCATGATAGTACTTATTCATAGACACACCTGCTGAAACTACAATGAGGGAAATAGAGAGAGAGAGAGAAGTGGCTGATGGGTGGAGCAGAAAAATGTTGACAGGAATTTCACAAAATGTTATAGAAGGTCGTGTCATGTAAGTAGGACACAGCTTTGATTAAAGCCTCACATTAAAGCACACACACACAGTACTTCCATTAACTCCCATAAGTACTAGATCCAAATAGTACTAACACCAACCTTAACCTCAGTAACCAAAAATGGCATTTTCAACAGCATAAAAAAATGGCTGTATATTAGAGTGCTCGAAAAAGAGAGACTAAAACAGTAAAAAAAAAAAAACAGGTGTTTTGCTGTTAGTTGTGTCAAAATACAGGTGAATTGTGGCACCTTCGGCGTTCCATATGAACGCACGCGGGGCGTCATGACCTTAAAATGAGTTTAAGGTTAAGGGTTAGAGTAAAGTGTAGAAGCAGTATTATTTACATCTAGTCATTACGGGAGTCAATGGAAGTACCTCTCAAGATAATAATACAGGTGTGTGTGTGTGTGTGTGGACATGTATTTATCGCATTGTGGGGACCTTTTGTCCCCTAAAATCACCTTTATCTGGTTTTTTGGGCTTTGTGGGGACATTAGAGAGGTCCCCATGAGGAAAAATGACCTTATAGAAAATGTACTTGTTTTATTTGAGAAACTAAACGAGGTAAAAGATGTGCTTTTGGTTACTGGGGTTAAGGTTAAGGTTAGGGTTAGGGTTAGGGTTAGGTGTAGGTGTAAAATTATGTACTTCAGTTATTATCAGAGTCTATGGAAGGACCTCACAAAGATAGTAACACAAGACTGAGCGTGTGTGTGTGTGTGTGTGAGAGAGAGGGTGTGTGTGTTTCGAGAAGGTTTACTGGGTCATGCTGTAGATGGTGAACAGGTTGTTGGGCAGTTTGGATCAGAACGAGACTCCCCATCATGAAGCATCACCCGAGGGGCCGTGCTCTACTTACACACACACACACACACACACACACACACACACACACACACATGGACACACACACACAGACACACACACAAACAGTTCCCTGCACAGAATCTCACACAGTTATTAACCCCTTGGGCGTTTCTGGTGTCGGTTAGATTTTGGCTAGAGGAGCGATTTCTGGGTCAGTCTCTGGGAAGAAGATAAGAGGGACGATGATGATGATGATGATGAATGAACATGTGTGCTTGAAAGAAAGCCCAAGTGAGGAAGGTGTGCGCGTGAGACTGTAAGGTGACAACGAGAGAGACGGAAAGGAAAGATTGAAAGAGAAAGTGTCTACAGCGTTACAGTGTTAAGAATAACGAGGGTTTTTGATCACGGATTCTGGAAAGGGATGAAGCGGGAGAGGGAGAAAGAACGAGTGTGTACACAAATAGAACATGCGCATACAGAGGAATGAATTTAATGTCCGGTAAGATGAAAATCTTGTGATTCTGACGGTATGTGTGCGGTTTCTGAAAGTTAAAGGGATTCTAAGTCATTAAAACACTAATTAATAAACAACGCAAAACACCTGCGTCGGTCTCAAAGAGGTTTAATAGTAATATTCTCAGAGTTGTGGTCTCGGCTGGTCTCCAAATAAAATCCAGGGTCCGAGACAAAACCAAGACTTTTAAAAAACTGTTCTCGAGTACTGCAACACTAATGTGTGTGTGTGTGTGTTTCTGATATTGTCATATAAATACTCCATGACATATGTGTGATAAATTGCATCGAATGAGAGCTTTACTTTTAAGCCTGGCTTTCAATCGGCCACTACTGTGAAGGACAGATAGAACAAACCCACACACACACACACTCACTCACACACGCACACACACACACACTCAGTGTCAGTTCGTCTCTGACTCAGCCATTCATAACTCCCCTCTCTCCTCCCCTCCATTTCTTTTCTTTTCATTTCATCCTGTCAGTTCAAACCCAGCGCTCTGTCGATTTCCACCGAGACCATGTGGAATTCGGCTCCCTTCGACTGTACCTTAACCTCACACACCACACACACACACACACACACCATACACACCTTTCCCAATCGCCCCCAAAACCCTCCCGGCCTCAGCACACATCAAGACCAGGTGCATTTTCAGCCAGGTATATAGCATATTACACAGGAGTACAGAGAGTGATACTGATCTAAAAGCCTACACCGAGCCAGCTGTATGAGAGAGAGAGAGAGAGAGAGAGAGGGGGAGAGATATTTAGGAGAAGAAAATGAGAGAGGGATGTATTAATGAAAACGTGGAAAGGGGAGGAGACAGAGGGGAGTGAGGTTTGGAGAATTTGGTCTCACATCATTTGTTACAGCAGACTGAAGGAACATGCCAGAAAGATAGAATTAAGTTAGGATGAATGAGAGAGAGAGAGAGAGAGAGAGAGAGAAGCCTGGTGAAAACCTGCAGGGGAATTAGTGAAAGTCGTAGGCAAGTGTGCAAAAATTGGGAGAGGGATGAGAGGACAGAAGGAGAGGGAAAGATTGCCTTGGTAATAATGTTACAAAACAGACATGGGACTAAATCCCTCTGAATGTGAGGGAGAGAAAGAGAGAGAGAAGGAAGGAAGGACAGAGGGATGAGAATGAAGAGGCATCAGCGGTGGGAGTCACAAACAGAATAACGACCGTAATCTCCACATCCGTCTCATCTTTTTCCATCCCTGAGTGTGTGTGCGTATGTGTGTAGGTTAAGTGATTACTGATTCAGTAACACAGCCACTCTTACTTATTACTTTGGATGTTTTTGCCCTGGCTTAGCTGTTTATAGTGTGTGTGTGTGTGTGTGTGTCTGTGTGCGCGTGCGTGTGGTGTGTGTGTAGTATCTATTTCACTGGCTTAGCTGCGAATCCATCTCTAATTATCTTCTTAACAGAAGAAGACACTACAAAGATCTCTATCTCTTCCTCTACTGCTTCTTTCCCCCTTCCCTCCTGTTCTCTAGCTCTTGCTTTGGTAGTTTCAGCTGCCGTCGTTTTTTCTGCATTTTCCTGAATTAATCTTCACTTTTAAACTACATTAAACCCACTTTACTTAATTACTTAATGGATGCATAGGCACTGTGTGTTATTCTCACACACACACACACACAGCGCTGCTGACACCTCAGTGAGTCTTACACCTGCTGGAACTCTTAAGGGTTTCAGTCTGACTCAATCTCACCTGAGAACTTACACCTCCAGATGAGAACTTGTTTCTCTCTGTCTCTCTCTCTCTCTCACACACACACACACACACACACAGAGTCTAGAGTTGGGATCAAGACCACCTAAACCAAGACCGAGACAAGACCAAGTCTCTGAAAGGCTGAGACTGAGATGAGGCCAACGTAGGTTTTCCACCACATAACAAATAAATAAGTGGAACATGCAAAGCCTAAGCAACATTAAACATGTTTATTCAATACTGATTACTCTCTATCATTATAAAATAAAAAGTATTTTCTGATCAATTGAAAATGAAGAAATACTAAAGTTTTAGGTAATTTTGAGCCGATTTGGACTCATTTTGGTCTATAAAATGAGCTGCTTTTGGCCTTTTTGGAAGAGAACTACATTTTTGCAACTACATAATTTGTTCCATATTAGTCACGAGTGCTAACGCGAGTGTTTACATCACAAATAATGTAATGAATGCCATTTTATGCAATTACTTCAGTTTTTGTGCACGGAATTACTCAGAAATAATTTCACACACAGAGGAATGAATGTAATGTGCAGTAAGCTGAAAGTCTTGTGATTCTGACGGTATGTGTGTGGTTTCTGTAAGTTAAAGGGATTCTAAGTTATTAAAACACGAATTAATAAACAACGCAAAATGCCTGCGTCGGTCTCAAAGAGGTTTAATAGTAATATTCTCAGAGTTGTGGTCTCGGCTGGTCTCCAAATAAATTCTGAGTCCATAACAAGACCACATATACAGCATATAGGCAGAAGATGGCAGAGGTGCCATCTGATAAGCTACCGTAACTCTCACTGCATCACTCTTGGCAACTGCCAGATGGAGTCCACCTTCTCGAAGATGGAAGTAAGAATCCGTGGCTGTTAAATTACTTGAATGTATTTAGCTACTTTTTCTCTGTAGCTTACACTGTAGCTAACTACTGTGAGGACCAGTGCCCAAAAAAACGAATAAAAATTTCACAAACCATAAATCTTTCCGTCTTTTAGGCAACAGCCAGGTTCTCACAACCCTCAAAATACATGCCAACACACACTCTCACACACTCACACAGCTTGTGAAGAACACAGACTAAAAATATCTGCAGCCACAGTGCTGTGGCTTAAAAGCTATTCTGACAGATGCTTGAAAAACACAACCGTGCACACAACAAATCAACACACACACACACACGTAAACAAACACAGTTTCACTGACAACCAGCACGAAGGATTAACAGCAGTAATCTTACCAGCAGAGGACAAAAAAAGGAGACATGACAAGAAACACAGAACGCACACACTGTCTGATAGTACTTCGTAAATATACCTGTTGAGAACTACAATGAGAGAGAGAGAGTGTGTGTGAGAGAAGGAGGGAAAGAGAGAAGTGGCTGATGGGTGGAGCGGAAAAATGTTGACAGGAATCTTTCAAAAATGGTGGTGTCAAGTAAGTAGGACAGAGTAGCGGAGTGTGTGTGTTTTAGGGAGGTTTACTGGGTCAGACTGTTAACACTTTGCAAGCAAATCAACACACACTCAGGGTGTATTCACACCAGGAAAGTCTGTTAGTTCGTGCTTTGATCCAGACCAGATAAAATTTTTATTTTTCTTCATTGGTGTAGTTTGCCATCACACTGTAGGCCTTGCAAGTCGAGCAGAATTTATGAACAAAACCACATGTGTGCTAAGGTCATTCAACCACTGGACAGAAACGTGTGGGGCGGGGTAAAGCGGGATGCCCGAAGTGAAAGTACACAATCAGGACCGGTGCTAGCCGTTTGGGTGCCCTAAGCACAACCACTTCATTTAAAATGTCAGCATTATGATTATTATGATTATGGCGATTTTCCATTAGCCGTTATTTTGGTACTCCCTCCAGCCCTGAACACAATCATGGAGATTTTGCGTGCTGTTCTCCTTGTCCTTATAGCAATATGGTTTATACAATTATGTGCGTTTTCAGAAATGTTTGAGCGTCAAGAACGTTTGATGCAACGTCAGTTTTACAATATGATGCTAGTAATTTAGCAACAATAAAGACGTTGTTCCACGTTAACCCACGACTCATTTCTAGCGCTGGCTATGCACGTCTGTGTGTGTTGTGTAGTTATCCAAACAATCATTTATTGTAATACACGACAGCAACGTGACCCCGTTAAATCCAAAAAGGTATGACTTTTTGCAACTGGGTCGGATCTTTCACACCTTTAACCAACCGTACCAGAGTTGGTTTGGAATCGAACGCTTGTTTGGTCCGCACCTGTTCGGGTGCTTGTATTCACACCTGCCCAATGGGTTCGTTTTAAGCGAACTAAACAAGGCAGGTGTGAATACACCCTGAAACTTGCAATACCACCAACAGCTCCGGTGAAGGATTAACAGCAGCAATCTTACCAGCGAAGGACAAAAACGAGACAAGAGCAAGATTAGAGGTTCAGAATTGTCGCTTTTGATTAAATTGCCAAGCATTAGACGATTTCACCCAGCATACTCACATAGTCTCATCGTTCTGGAACTCCAGCTTTCCAGATGTTTCCTCGTAGTCCTCACCGCCCCTTGCCGTGCTGTCTATGGTCCGGTACGGCACCGCCACCAGGCCCCGGGCACCGGATGTCCTCTGCACTTTGACCTGCATGGTGCCCACGCTCTCGCTCACCCGGGTGGACTCGCTCTCGAAGGTGAAGATGCCGGCGTGGTCGTCGTCGTAGATGGTGACAGTTGCCGTGTGAGCCTCTCCCAGGGCGGCTTTCGGGGTGGGACCTCCGGTGTCCGTGGCAACTGGGTGTCCATCGGCCCAGCCCACTATGCGCGGGTTGCTGAGGTGGACGTAGAAGTACTCGTCCTCCTCAAAGATGTCGTCATCGATGATGCCCACCGGCACTTCCTTCAGGGTCTCGCCTGGCTTGAAAACCAGCGTGCCCTCAGCGAACTCGTAATCAGAGCCGGCATTGGCTGTTCCGTCCTCCGTGCGGTAGTCCACCTGGGTACAGGTTGAGAGAGGAGGATGCTCACTCGATAATCGGTAAAAAGATAAGAAAAGGGGAGTGGGTGCTTGAGTGTTTGTGAGTGATTGCTTGAGTGTTTGCGAGTGGGTGCTTGAGTGTTTGTGAGTGATTGCTTGAGTGTTTGCGAGTGATTGCTTGAGTGTTTGCGAGTGAATGCTTGAGTATTTGCGAGGGAGTGAGTTTGTGAGCAAGTGACTGCGAGTGCCTACGGGGTTGCAAGTGCCTGCATGTCCCTGTGTCGGTGCATGTCTACGAGGTTGCAAGTGTTTGCAAACCAAGTGCTCACCTTGACGGTACAGCCGGCGTCTCCGCCGTGCCTCGCCACAGTCAGCTTCAGTGAGCCGCAGTTCTCGAAGCACTGGTAAAGTGCTGGTTCGAACTCAAGCCGAGTGGTGTAGGGGTCGTCCTCCTGCTCGCGTGTCTCTCCACTGCTCACCACTTTGCGTGCCTGGTCCGCCGCATGCTTTTTCAGAATGTTCCCGGCCCCAATCATCATCCTCGTGGCCTGGATGCGGTAGAAGGCTCGGCTCTTCTGCTGCTGCATCAGCACCTGAGAGGAGGAACATGAGGATGCTCTGCTTTAGCCGGGTCACTGTGCTGGAAGTAGATTTTACACGGTTGAAGATGGTGGCCTGGGGTAGAATGGTCATCTCTGGACCAAGAGGTCTTGGGTTCAAATCCTAATGTCAGAACTTCCATTATTGGGTGCCTGAACAAGACCCTTAACCCCAGGGAGACCACTGCACACTGCTCCTTCATGGATGGGTCAAATGCAAACGTCATATTTCTTGTGGTGCACTGTGTTCTGTGCTATGCTGCATTCATGGTGATAGGTCACGTCAGTGTCCTTTTTACCAACATTTTGCACCTATTTTTCCACTTTACACTGTTTTTGTTCTCACATGTCAATGATGCAACTGATTGCATTGATAATAGACGTCCACAAGATTAACATCTGTGTGTTTTCTCTTTAGAAGCTTGTGTGTTGTGCTGCTGTAAACTTTGACCAAGCCGGACACTGCCACAATGTTAAGGTTTTAAAGAATGGCATAACTTTATGTCAAACATTTAAATACATATTCATTCCTTATTTACACAGTACGTTTCTGTGAGTGCAACATTTTGATGGTTAATTACCCTCCCTCCCTACATCTGTTGTTTGGAGATCTGGCTGGAATATGAAATCTCACGCTGCTCAGCACAGCGCTGTACTCGGCACCGCTGACCTTGGATGAAAATCTTTCTCTCCAAGGTTCTTTGAAGTGCAAAAATCATTGTGACATGACAGAATATCTAATCATTCATTCATTCATTACTCAAACCGAACTGGTGAATCCCAACTGGGGTCACAGGGTGACCTTAGCCTAACCCGGGAACTATGGGCGCAAGGCGGGGACCAACCCTGAGGATCGAACTCCATACAGAAAGGCTCTACAGCCAACCCGGGGATCGAACCCAAGACCCTCTTGCTGTGAGGTGGCAATGCTAACCACTGTGCCACTGTGCTGCCCCCTGAATATCTATCTCTTTGAAAATTCAGTGCTGGGGAGTAACTACAAGTACTCAGTCATACCTGATAGTTGGCCATCTCTATAAGTTGCTCCATGTCCTTGTCTGGGTGCCTCTGTTTGAGCTCCTTCAACGTCCTGGCCATGTCCCTCCGGGCTTCGTCCTCCTGGTCCCGTCCTCCAAGTCCGTCCTCGCCCCCCAGCACCCCGTCCAGGTGGGTCGCCATGCCGTCCAGCTCCAGCATCTCCATCTTGGTGAAACCAGTCTCTTTGACCATCTCATCTCCTCCCTCAGTCTCTACGACGATGCCATGGTTCTTGTCTGCACGATAGTGCTTGCGGACGTACTTGTAGAATAGCAAACGACGGTCTGCCACCCAGGCTTGCACTACACACACAGGGAAGAAGAGGAAGGTGAGCACGGCTTCCCAGACCTCCACCTCGCTGGGGGATGATACGCAGAGGATGATGTAGAGCCAGACGTAGGCGAAGACGCTCCACGCCGCCGTCACGAAGAAGACCCTCAGGTGCTTGACTTTTCTGGTTTCACCATCGGGCACCACGTAGACGCAGAGACCGATGATGACAAACATGTTGAAGGCGGCACTGCCCACGATGGTACTCGGGCCGAGGTCACCGGCTTCAAACTGGTGTCCGCAAACCTCAATGACAGAGAGAAGGATCTCGGGAGCCGAGGAACCCAATGCCATGAGGGTCAAGTTTGAGACGGTCTCGTTCCATATGCGAACTGTCGCCGTGGTGGTTTCGCCATTGGGTCTCTTGATGGTGATCTCCTTTTCCTGCGAGGTGATGACCTCGATGGAGGACATGAAGCGGTCAGCGATGATGGACATACCCAGGAACATGTAAACTAGTGCCACGAAGTAAACAATGGCACGAGCCACCTTGTCGCCCACTGAGGGATTCTGAGGATTCCATACCGGTAAGATGACGCCTTCAGAGCAGACGGCGCCTTGGGAACAGTTGCTGCTAGAGGCGGAGAGGTCAGGAGAGCTGGCATTAGAAGGGAAGGAGAGGGAGATGAGGAGGAGAAGCGGGAGGAAGAAAAAATGGGTATGAGGGGAGAGAGTCATGGTGAGGAAAGGTCAGTCCTCTGAAGTGGATCCGAAGGTCCTTTCACTGTGGAGAGAGAGAGAGACATTTTAAATTCTCAAATGCATGGCTTTTTTAGTTTTCTGATGTCACAATAACTTAGTCCACCCATTAAATAAGCTCGGCCCTGCCCGCTCCGATCCAGATCGCCAGAATTCTGACCTGAGTTTCTGTTTCACCTTTCTCACTCATAAGGTTGGGATTTGGGGCTAATGATTTCCTGCCTGAGTTAAGATTACGTCATGGTAGCACGTCACCCTCGATGCTAATTCGCTCACTCATTTCGAGGTGATCCTTCACAGCTGGGGTTTTGATTATTTAAGCCGGTTCGACCTGCAAGTTGCTATCCGGTCACCCTCACCTTAACCCTTGTGCTTTGTGTGTGTGTGTGTTACAGTTCTGAGAAAGAAAGAGCAAGTGCCAGCAGCTGGTCGGGCTCGTGGCTTTGTTGTTTTGAGACGCCACGTTTTTGGGGAGGAAAAAATCATGTATTACTGAGAATTATTCAATGTTAATAGTTTGAAACAACAAGACCCCTGAAAGTTTTTGGATTCCTTTCATGAGTTCTCCTGCATGTCCCAACGGATTCATCTGTCCACCATTTATCTGCCATCATCCTGTCACATCTCTACTCATCTCATTACCGCTCCTTCATCTGGACATCATCATCATCGTCGTCGTCGTCATCATCCCTCATTTCATTCCCCTCTTTTAAAATAGCACCTACACCTATTCTCTCCTTTATTCTTCACATAATAACCGCTTAAAGTTATGGGACATCTCGGAGGCTCTGAGGCCCTAGTGCAAGTGATTCCATCTTCAAAATCTTGCTTCAATGTTAGTGAAGCAAACATAACAAAATCCGTAGTGTGACCCTAACAGACCCTGGGTAATAGAAGGTTAGAATAACCAAGAAAATCTGAGCTACAGTCATTCACGTCAGACACAAACCTCATGAGGTTAAGACATCCAGAAACCACTGACCTCTCTTTTGCCATCTCTGTCTCTCTGCTGCCTCTGTCTCTCTCTCTATTTCTCTCTCTGGTCCTTGGGGCTAATCACCACATATGAGTGTTTCTGACAGACCACACACTGTCTGGCCATTCATGACATTTCACAAGTCTGACACAAACACACACACACACACACTTCACTATCCCTTTAGCACTGCCCTTGTCTATTTTGTGAATTAATTGTTTCATGAAAACGTGAATTCCCGTTCTAAATTGTATGCCCTTCTCTGGGTACACACACACACACACACTCACACCACATTATATCATTCACCAAAAATAATGGCACCTTTGTTAATAATCTAATGGACTTGTTCCTGCTGTGTGTGTGTGTGTGTTTGCACTGTCTTGGACAGGTTCCTGCTGAGTACATGAGGTGAGGGAGGAGGGGTTACAAGCCTCTATGCGTAAGTGTAGTTATGTTCTTGTAGACAGATGCGTTTGATGCGGGTGATGGCTCTGTTAGCAGGACTGGCTGATTCAGCACCACGGAGAGCTGCCTTTAGACAGTCCCGTAAAACAGAAGACGGCCTTGATGAAAAGACATGTAAAAATACTACGTAGTAATAATAGGAAGAGGATGAATAGTTGTTATTATTTAAGCATTTCCTTTCTCATACCTAAAGTTACAAACTACTGTAAAGTATTACTAAAGTATTGCTAACGTACACTGTTAGTTGCTAATGTACACTATGTTAGTTGCTAACGTACACTATGTTAGTTGCTAATGTACACTATGTTAGTTGCTAACGTACACTGTTAGTTGCTAACGTACACTGTTAGTTGCTAATGTACACTATGTTAGTTGCTAACGTACACTGTTAGTTGCTAATGTACACTATGTTAGTTGCTAACTATGTTATGTTAGTTGCTAGCATTCGCTATGTTAGTTGCTAATGTACACTATATTTAGTTAGCTAATGTACACTATGTTAGTTGCTAGCATTACGCAGTGATTGCTAATGTACACTATGTTGATTTGCTAGCGTGCACTGTTGAATTCTTCAATGTACACTATGTTGTTGCTAAATGTACACTATGTTAGTTGCTAATGTTAATTGCTAATGTACACTATGTTAGTTGCTAATGTACACTGTGTTGGTTGCTAATATTGCTAATGTACACTATGTTAGTTGCTAATATGGTAGTTGCTAACGTACACTATGTTAGTTGCTAATGTACACTGTGTTAGTTGCTAATATGGTAATTGCTAACGTACACTATGTTAAGTTACTAATAGGTGGTTGATGCGTACACTATGTTGGTTGCTAATGTACATATATTTAGTTGCTAATATATGTTAGTTGCTAATGTACACTATGTTAGTTGCTAATGTACACATGTTAGTTGCTAATATGTTAGTTGCTAATGTACACCTATGTTAGTTACTAACGTACACTATTAGTTGCTAATGTACACTATGTTAGTTGCTAATAATATGTTAGTTGTAAATACTTACATAATGTTAGTTGCTAACGTACACTATATTAGTTGCTAATGTACACTATATTTAGTTGCTAATATGTTGGTTGCTAAATATGCGCTATGTTAGTTGCTATTACATACTATGCTGGTTATACAAGTACACTATATTAGTTGCTAATGTACACTATGTTAGTTGCTAATATGTCAGTTGCTAAATGTACGCTATGCTAGTTGCTAAATGTACACTATGTTGAATTTGCTTATATGTTGATTTCTAACCTACACTATGTTGGTTAACTAATGTACACTGTTAGTTGATAGCAATGTACACTATGTTAGTTGCTAATATGTCAGTTGCTAAATGTACGCTATGCTAGTTGCTAAATGTACACTATGTTAGTTGCTTATATGTTAGTTTCTAACCTACACTATGTTAGTTGCTAATGTACACTGTTAGTTGATAAGGAACACTATGTTAGTTGCTAATATGTTAGTTGCTAATGTACACTGTTAGTTGATAACATAGTTAGCAACTGTGCTTTTGTTAAACAGACCCCTGGGCAACTGCAGTGGGCATGATGATTAGCACTACTTTCTTATGAAAGGTCCTAGGTTGAATTTTTCAGGTCAGCCGTGAGGTCTGTCAAGCGTTGCATGCTCTCCCCGTGTTGGCGTGGGTTTCCTCCCACAACCCAAAAGCAATAGATGAATTTGCAGTACATAAAAAGTGGCTATAAATAGAAGGAGAAGCGGTATATTTTCCAACACTCTGATCTTGAAGCTGGAGTCAGCATCGGGGAATAAGTGACACTTCTCTGACAGCTGATTAGTCCCATGTTTATTTATGACCTGTAATCAGAACATAACCTGCACCCTAGAGGGAAGCCACACATGGCGTTATTTCTGGATGCAAACAAACAGGGTTTTACATAAAGTTAGGCGCAGCATCAACAGGGCGAGAACCTTGTTTTCCTGCATTTTCATGTCATATATTTATGCTCTTGACTTTCCAGAAATGACCCGGCTAATCCTTCCACCTGATGTTACTAATGCCATGGGCCCCACCTAGACCATAGCGTGAAAAGAAGAGTCCATCTGTCTAGATGAATTTTATGAGCCCTACTCCAGACACACTCAATCCTAAAATGCAACAGGAGAGTGTGTGCGAACCGGCTGCAGGGGCTTCTGGGTAGAGGGAGGGAGGGATTAGGGTGTTGGATTATAGCAATTCGTGTTGTGAAGGTCTGATAGGGCAGTAGTGAACAGCACACACACTGGCCGCTCAGCCACAGCATGTGAAGCG
Source organism: Distichodus sexfasciatus (assembly GCA_032718565.1). Lineage (NCBI taxonomy): Eukaryota > Metazoa > Chordata > Actinopteri > Characiformes > Distichodontidae > Distichodus > Distichodus sexfasciatus. Next base: position 177,035 of record JAVGVS010000418.1, on the reverse strand, counting down.
GCCTCTGATTTCTTTTTACAGTTACACACACAAACAAACTTCATTGCCATGGACCAGATGTCACGCATAAGGATGTTTCTAGAATTATATTAGAGTAATGGAATTTTAACTGCATGTACTGAATCTGAAATCAGTGCTTGTGGTTTATTATTGTTGCGTGTTATTATTATTAATGTGTGTGTGTGTGTCTTATAAGGATTCTCCACTCAGCACAGTCTCAGTCAATAACTCCCTGTTTCACTCAACAGGAATCGCTTACTATTGATCATTTCTTCTACCTCATCAATCACCTTAATTGGTGTTTTAACAAAATTGTCTTGTACTAGAGATTGCACGTTTCAGAAAATCCCACAATTAGGATTATAAGTTTCTTGAGCTCACGATTCCAAAATAGATTCATAGCGATTCACGATTCAAATACTGACTTCCTGCTCTTGGACTTAATGTCTGGGAAAAAAGTAAGCCTAGTGCCATTCGTCTTTTTTATTTTATTTGGGTATCAAAAAATGTACACAAAGACATAAGCTTATACTTCCCAAACCTCACTCCTAAAACCCCAAACCACCCGTGTTCACCTTCCTCACCTAAGAGCGAACAACTAATTTAAGAACTAAGATGGAACAGAAAATACAGGAATAATGTACTGTATATAATCAAATTAGTTATGAAGATAATAATACAAAGAAATAAAATACATAAGTAACTAAATAAAAAGAGATTTAATTAAATGGAAACTAAAATAAATTATTACATCAATAAATAAGTGAATAAGTAGGCCATAATAATAATAAAGTCATAAAGTGGGCTGCTCACACACTGCTGTACTGGTTTTCAAGAATGTCAAGGGGCGTCATACTTTGTTGAATTTATTCACTCGAGTTTTCTGCTTCTTTCTAGAGTTTAAACAGGACATTATGTCTCTAATCAATGCAAGTGAGGAGGAGAAAAGCACATCGTGCTTCCATGTCCGTTACTTGAAAAAATATCAATTGATTTTTTGGAATGCATGAATCACTTTTGAATCGTGATTGGATTTTTTTCTGCACCCCTACTTGTTACCATCTTGTTACTGATGGTGTAATTTTGTTGTACTTTTAGCCAGAAACAGCTGGTGCACTTAGCTATGAACACTGAAAATTGTGTGTAAAGGTATTAAATCTAGCTTATTCAAAAAAATATGCTTTTAATACATAAATTAGCAATGTACAGCAGCCCACACACAAGCACAAGCAAACATATAGGTAAAGGCATTAGGATTCTGGCGTTAACTACTAAAAATAATTTATAAGCGTGCTCATGTGGTACTAAATGAAGACAAATCTTGAGGAGACATTTCATTTGCTCTATAAGCTTTGACTGAGGTATAATTAGCTTTGTGCTGAACCGTATAATATATATCTAGAGAAAGAGCTAGCCTAGAAAGATCACACCATTGTTACTGCATTGCATTAGAAATTCAGTACAGGTTGAATGGAACTTGATCTAAATGGAAAACTTCATTTGAAAGCTGTGCTACTAAAAATGTAAGGCTTGCTAAGACTTGTGAACCTTCCTAAAATATACGACTACAGTCTGATGTCATAAGAATGCATAATTTAAAAGCCTTCATGTGTAGGAAAATCCTTTTCCTATACATTTTTAATTGCAGTACAGACGGTGTAATAGTGTAGGTTCATAAAATATAGTACGGTTTGGTTCATAAGTAACTAGGCTAAACTAGAATAGAGACTGAGTATAGAAACGTCTAATTGAAGCAACACCTCCTGCGTGGTGAACCACACATAGATTGTTATTTGTAAGACCTGATTAAATAAAACTGTCTTGTTCAAAAGTGAGTTTTCAAATCCGTTGTGACTGATGACTGCATGGCCTTAGGCGTCACTGGAAGTAACCCGATGTGTGCTGGTGTTTTAGATGTAACTCATGGATCGCAGAGCAAGCCCGTTTGTCTGCACATATTTACCTTTTACCATCAGTGGAGCAGTTCAGGTAGCTCAGCTGGACTGAATGCTGTCCTAAAACTTAAACCTGCATCTGATGCAGTTTTGAAAATATGCAGCCTCCATAGTTTTCTCTTGAGGCTTTCTGTCAATTCTGCCCTCTGATAATTCCGGTTTGGTGTATGCCGTTCTCAACCTAAAGACTTGCCTGAATTTCAGGATCAACTGCATTCTTGGCATAATAATCTTCCCTTCATTTCCTCCCTTGGTTCAGACCCTTTGGGCAGGTGTTAATAGCGATCGAACTCGGGTGCGGACCAAACAAGCGTACCGAGACCTGGCTGAAGAGGTGGTCTCAGTTCGGTTCCAAACCCGACCTCGATCCCACCCAGTTGCAAAAAGCATGTGTTTTCGGATTTAACAGGCTTCTGTTGTAAATAAATTGCATTACAGGAAATTGTTTGGATGACTCGCAGCACACACAGACGTATTTTGTAATTAAACGAGCAGGTTGGTTAACGTCAAGCTCGGAGGAGACACGGTTAACTCAACAGCGATAACTACACGTAGGTTAGCATGATTGTGTTCAGGGCCGGCGCTAGCACCGGTCCTGATTGTGTACTTTCACTTTGGGCTTCCGCTTTACCCGCCCCATACGTTTCTATCAGTGCTTGAACGACCTTAGCACACATGGTTTTGTTTACAAATTCTGCTCCATTTGCAAGGCCTACAATGTGAAAGCGAACCGCAAGAAAACAAAGAAAAATAAACATTTTATCTGGTCGGACCAAAGCAGGAGAACAAACGGACTTTTCCCTGGTGTGCCTCCCTAAGAATGTTTTCTAGAAAAGTCAGTTCAGATTTGAGCGTAAGATGATTTTAAGCTGCTCTGAATTGTTTTAAGTTCATTCTTATAAAGATGAATCCGCTGGCTTTGTCATCTGAAAGTGCATGCCAGTTGTTCTTAATTAGCATAGATAAAATGACTTTCACACATGCAAATTTGAATGTGAAATTGAGGGAAAATGTCCAAATGTAATTATAAATGCGGTGGAACTCCAGAATCCAAAAGAGAAGAAACTTGCATTTAACATTAAAGTGAAAGTGAGTGATTGTCATTGTGAACACAGCACAGCACACCGTGCACCACAGACAAATGTGACCCCATCCATGAAGGAGCAGTGGGCAGCTAACAAGGGCAGCAGCAGGGAGCAGTGCTTGGGGACGGTACCTTGCTCATGAGTACCTCAGTGGTAACTTTACCGGCCCTGGATTCAAACCTGAGCCTTCTGGAATGCAGCGAACACCCTACCGTTACATACCAACTATATATATATATATATATATATATATATATATATATATATATATATATGTATATGTGTGTGTGTATATATATATACTATATATGTATTTTATATATATATATATATATATATATATATATATATATATATATATATATATATACATTCATATTTATATATATAACAAATTCGGTGGAAGGCTGCTGTTTGAACAACTCAGGAATAAGAATGTCCGAATCTTTTGAACTGCGTAAGTGGGTTTTGAGAACAAATTTCTTCTTAAGAACGGTTAGTGAATGAGAACCAACCTTTCTTAGCAGTTAATTCTGGCATGCCTTTACTTTGTCTCTGCTGCTAGAACTACTGACATTTCTTTTTTGCTATTCATGCTGAGAGTCAACTCTAATTCTGTTGCGAGCTCTCTTGTGCAGGGACAAGTGACGCAGCCACACGCAAGTCTCCAAGAAACGAGTGAGCAGTCAAGTGCTTAATTACTTTAATTCCGCAACACTAATGGACTATGTATAAAAATGGCCGTGAAGGCCGTGTTTCGCCAAATAGTCACACGTGACAAAATCTAAATTAGCTTCATGGCCAGTTATTTATTCATTATGAACCAAAATGCTTTGGGCTGGAGGAACTAGGTTTACGTTCGCATTTAGAACCAAATCCGCAAGTGTGTCACTGCACAATTATTCACAGACTTGTAATGTCACGATGTTTGCATGTGTTGTTTAGTTGTACAGTCCCAGTACAGGTGTGTGTGTGTGTGTGTGTGTGTGTGAGTAGTGTAGTATGCTGCGTGTGTCTGAGTAAAGTGTATTCTCCTGAGACAGAGTCAGGATCTTGTTAAAAGTGCACTCTCTCTTTCTCTCTTTCTCTCTCTATAGTTCTTTCTCAGACCGCCTTACTGACAGCTGGACCAGGAGAGCTTCCGAGATGTGTGATACATCTTAAAGCATTCCTCCCCCGCTTCGTTTTTTTCTCTCTCTCTCTCTCTCTCTCTCTCTCTCTCTCTCTTTCTTTCTCTCCCTCTCGAGTGCCTTGTGATGACAAATAACAGTAACTGTAATAAAAGGCTAGAGAAATTCTCTGTTCGACTTGAGTGACAAACATGCACGGTCCTCCGTCGCACACAAAAGAGAAGGAGAGAGCGGTGAACAGGAGAGAAAAGAAAAAAAGGAAACAAAAAGCGAAAGTGTAGAAAAGAGCGACTAGGAGTTAAAAAATAACGACTTCCTTAAAAACAACACAACGTCAAGCTTTAAGGAACAACACTGCACGTCTAGACAGTGTGAAAGAGAAAAAGTTATAAATCAAATAGATTTCAGTGTGCAGGCCCAATGAGGAACTAACATTGATTGTTAAAAAATGTAGTTAGAATTTATTTGTAAATGTAAATAAATGTAAATATATATACACTGCCCTCCAAAGTTTGGAAGCATATGTGAAAAGTGGGGTTTTTGGACAGTATTGCCATGAATCCTTTGCAATCTGTGATAATGTTGCACTACCAAAACATATTTTATTACATCTTTTAAACACTTTATACATAGAAAATACTTCAATTTTAGATATCAAAATATCCACCATTAGCAACTATTGCAACAATATAATCTCTGGGCGTCCGAGCTGTCAGTTTATTCAAACACTGACTTGATATATTATTCCAAACCGCCTGAAGGATTGCCCAAAGATGATTCACACTGGTTGTGGACGCTTCTTCACGGACATCACGGTCAGTTCCTCCCATATTAGCTCAATTGGTTAAGGTCGGGTGATTGGGGAGGCCATTCCATGAGAGACATGGTGCCAGCTGACTGTTTCCTCTCCAAATAGGATTTGCACAGCTTGGAAGTGTGCTTGGGGTCCTTGTCTTGTTGGAAGGTGAAGCTGTGACCAATAAGGCGCTGACCAGAAGGAACAGCAATATGCGTTGCAAAAATGCTTATCCATGCTGGTTCAATAGTCCTTGGACATGATACAGAATGCCAACTTTTCTGCTCCAAAACAGCCCCCAGACCATCACACTACCACCTCCATTTACAGCTTTACAGTGGGTGTGACACAGGTTTTTAAAAACCTGGGCCAAGTTTAAAGCAGTAACCAGACATCACAGCTGGCGAAGGGGCATGTCTGACTTTGACATGTATATATCGCCGTTATTATGTAATCAAACTGAAAATGATTGCTTGTATCCAAAGATAATGTCAAGTTACTTTAATGTATTTGCACCAAAAAATGATGGTTATGCTGATATAAGTCAAAACCCCCACTTTGACAGGGGCGTTTCCAGACTTTTGGGGGGCAGTGTATATTACCAGTGACTGAGACTATGGCTTATGTGATTTATGGACAGGTTTTGGTAAAGATGATGTAAACTATATGACGGTGTGTTAGCTCCCAGGGCGATTCTCCACTTCGCTCCTCTCTCTCCTTGGCTTAGACACACACACACACACACACAGGGTTTGACATTTTGTCCCTGCCCTCTGTTTTTACATACAGCTGCGTGCATGCATAGGGATTGCTCATCAACACTGAATGCAGATGCTAATTGGTTCAATTAATTTAATCAGGACCACTTCCCTTTGTGTCCCAAGGACAGTGGGGGTCTATGTGTCATGTGCATGTGCCGTACGTTCTCCGATTTGGAGCGTGTGTGTGTGTGTGTGTTCTTCGTTGGAGTGTAAATGCAAGTGTGTGTCCGTGTCTGTGTTGATTTTGCCTTTCCCTCTCTATGGTGACATCCTCCTAAAAAGCTGCTTTCTTGCCTTCACTTTCGTCTGTAGCCATGTGCCCTTCACACACACACACACACTTTAACAAGCAGGCAGGTGGTGGCAGACACACACACACACACACACACTCCTCTCTTGCCCCCTACCAGGCCAGTTCTGAGTCAAACATGCTGTTAAGTCTCCTGAACCCCCCTTTCAACCTTTTCAAAATGCACCGTCTTTGGGCAGCTCGTGCAGACACGCTGTGAAATCGCAATCAGTGCCGTCACGCTCCCGAAAAATCGAGCATATAATGCAGGATTCTGCATTAAATCGAAATGCCTAAATATAATAGCAATGCTTTGCAGACAGCTGTGAGGCCTCGGGTCTGCTGCTCCACCCTTCACGCCCCCCTGCTATAGAGTCACCAGAGACGGGTCTCGAAAGCCCAGATCTGGCACGGCGTAAAAAGGGGAAAATTACTGAGTAAAAACGAACCGTCATACTCATCAAATCACATACTCTTCTTGTAATACTGTAAGGCTAATGTAATTTTTGGAATCGAAACCAGAGCGATCACTGGCGGTAAGCAACAGTAGATCTGACAGTATAATGTAATCTGGGTCAATGATGATTAAACCATCATGTTTTTGTTTATTATTTTTTATTTTATTATTATTATTTTATTCGTCTGTTTATTGTGACGTGGCTCTGAGTGGCGTTCAGAGTTGTGGCATGGTTGCTTTCCCAGAAATGCCAAAAAGCAGCTCATTTATAGGCAAAATAAGTCCAAATTGGGTGAAAAAATTAGCCAAAATTTCTTCTTTTCAATTGATAAGATTTTCTTTCAATTTCCATCAGAATATACAATATATTTTGCTAACAAATAAATTATAGTTCTTATTTCCTGTTGATTACTCTGTAACGTTATAAAATCGGGAAAAAACCTGATCAATTGAAAATCAAGAAACACTAAAGTTTTGGGTAGTCTTAAGTATCATTTAATACAGTTGTTTTTGAGTTGACAGACCCTAACAGATGGGTTTAAATTAAGCAAAACAAGTTGTTATTATTAATATTATTATTTTAATTAACCTCAGTTTATTTTCCAGCACTGAGAGCTCTGTGGTTTAGTAAGTACTCTGGGAAAGCCAGGGCCAGAAGGGCATGGGTGGGCTTCCTGCAATTGGAGCATAAAGGTGGATGATGGGTTAGGTAATGTGGAGCGCTCCAACTGTGTTGACTTCCTCTGTGACGAAAAGAGGAGCGCCGAGTAGATTACGAGGAGTAAAAAACAACGGGCCTCATTCACCATTTAGGCATCATTATAAACTTTTGACACTACTTCTATTAAAATGTTTACGCAGTGTTTTTGTAGACCAGCGACCGAGGAAAAGATCTTCTGCTGGTCTTATGCACAAGCGTACCTTAAGAAATAATAATAGGAGTTTGGAGGTAATTTTGGGCGATTTGGTAAATTCGAAAGTCTGACGGTATGTGTATGGTTTCTGTAAGTTTAAGGGATTCTGAGTTATTAAACACTAATTAATAAACAATGCAAATGCCTGCGTTGGTCTCAAAGAGTTTTAATAAATATTCTCGGAGTTGTGGTCTCGGTTGGCCTCAAATACAATCCAGAGTCCTCTCTTTGTCGAGTCCATGACAAGACCGGTAAAAAAATACGACTAAGGTCGAGACAAAGCGAAGAACTGGTCTCGAGACAGATACCCGGTCTCGACATTTTTACTTATTTTGACCATATTTTCAGTCACCATTTATGACATGTCTGCCATCTAATGTCTTTCAAGACCTTTCCCTTGCAAAAATGTTAGGCTTCTGGCAAACAGTCGCCGTTACCCTTTGGCAACGATGCCGCAATTTTTCAAGGTGAAAATACAACTTTCTTAAGAACACGTTTAAGAAAAACGATAAGAAAATATTGGTGAATGAGGCCACCGGAGGACCAGTCTTGCTGCGCATTCTGCAAAAACAATTTAAAGTTAGCATTAGAGTTAGATTAGTAGTTTTCATTTTTTCCCATAACGGAAAATTCTCTGCTAGATATATCTTGAAACTAAATTTCCAAAAGAAGCTCCATGCTTCAGCAGCATCCCCTAGGGTGGACAAAAAATTCAAATAAAAGTATCTTTATGAGGACACATAAGCCGAGTCTCTAATCCAGTCAGTGACCAAGCAACGACTGTGGGAATATCAAGTTCTGTTCCTCCTCTTCACTGTCATCTCCACCTTTATAAATTCAATCCAGACCCCAAAGCCCTAAACACAGCACAAAGCAGATTTTAACAGCAGCACGGCAGCACGCTCCAGACCCCGAGCAAACGAATCCAGTCAAAGATAAAACCCGCAGTTTCCTTTTGGGGTTTCCTCGCTTTAAAACATTTCTAAAACTGCCAGCACTAGGCGGGTGCTCCCCTCTTCAGAAACAGCTCTGGAAAGCGAGGCCCGACTCAACATGACCTGATTGGCAGGCTCAGTAATGAACCAGAGCTCCCCAACACAGCCTGATCTGCAACCCTTCCTAGCCCGAGGGCCTCGCACAACGACTTGAGATAAACCAGAAGGATTAGAACGTCTCTCTTCCTAAAAAATGGCCCGTTTTATACTGAAAAGAAAATCAGCTTACTGATACGACATCAGCCTAAAATTAATATTTCTTTTTCATGTCCTTGTGAGGCCAGAGGAGTCGTCCGCAAGTAATTTATGTGACAAAACAAGCGGTTAAAGCAACAGAAGAATTCATATTCCGGACCGGCCTGCGGTTATCACACGCAAAGCTTTGTATGAGTGAAAGTGGCGAAAATCACGGGGTTGGCGAAGTCCGTCTCATCAGGGTGACAATGGAATAACGAAGAAATTGGCAATCCAGGAGGGCCCTTGACAGGAAAGGGCCCATAAAATTCGACTCCCTAAATGAGGTTAAGCGCCAGGAGGAGGACAAGTGGGAAAAAAAGGAAAAATCTGCAAAGTAAGAAAAAGGTACCAAACAGGAAACCTGGGCGGAAACAATATAAAAGCACATTCGCACGTCCTCAGAGGGGAGATGAAGCTTATCTTATATTCATGTAATCGTGTAAAAAGATTTTGCAGGAGCTAAAAAATGACTTAGGAAAGGCCATTTATATAGAAAAATCCCTTCTTCAACCCGGGCATATTATTTTCTGGTTGGAATTGATTCTGACAATGTAATCCTGCGATTAACGGAGAATGTAGAAAAATGTGTCAAAATTGAAACCAGAAAAAAGCGCTTGTTGCAAATGAGTAAACAGAATGGGCCTCGTTCACCGAGCGTTCTTAAGAAGATATTTGTTCGTAAACCCCACTTAAGGTGGGTTTCACAAGGTTCCTAATCAATGTTTTCTTATTTGAGATTTCTTCTTGTGAAGAACAGAATCTACAAATGGTGAAAACTTATTAGCTTAGTGACGAGGAGAAATGAGAAAGGAGAAAATTACAGACATCGAAGAAGAAACAGAGAGAGAGGACAAGAATAGAAATTGTGGAAGTTTTTAACGCGTCAAAAATTTCAAAACCAAAGCGATAGATTTGAAGCCCGTTGCTTTCTGGACAGGAAGAACCCGGGTCTCCGGCGTGCCAGCTGAGAAGAACACAACAAGCAATTTAGCATCACCAAGCCTTCTTCTTGAGAACATTTAATCAAAGGCAGCACAGATTGCAGGGGTTTCATCAAATGAACCCATTAATGGAAATCGATGATGGTATATTACCATAAAAAGAAGAGAAAGAGGCTGAGAGGAGAAGAGGGGGAGGAGAAGATGGGGGAGGAGGGGATAGAGAGGAAAACAGAGGGAATTTAGGGGTGGGGGAATAAATTAATGTGGTGGTGGAATATCGGTTTATCAGTTTCATTACTGGCTAGTCACTGTATCATTTTGAGTGTCACCATCATGGATGACCTTGGAGAGCCGGCCAGTGTGTGTGGTGTGTGTGTGTGAGTGTGTGTGTGTGTGTGAGTGTGGTGTGTGTGTGTGTGTGTGTGTGTGTTTGTTCACGGGAGGGTACCAGTTTTTTATCGAATCAAAAGGCCTACAATGAAAGATGGGACCCACATTTAAAAGCTTTGGGGCCTGTGTCCACAAAACCTCACGTCCAGAGCACTTTCTCAAAAAGCGTCATCGGCCACTTCCACGTTCCTTCCTATTTCGACAAGGTTCTATTCCCCTAATTTCCAGTCCTTTCTCTTTTCTCCTCTCTTTTTCCTTCTCTTTCTCTTTTCTCCTCTCTTTTTCCTTCCCTTTCTCTTTTCCCTTCCCTTTCCCCTTTTTTCCTTCCCTTTCCCCTTTCTCCTCTCTTTTCCTTCCCATTCCCCTTTCTCCTCTTTTCCTTCCCTTTCTTTTTTCTCCTCTCTTTTCCTCTCTTTTCCTCTCCTTTCTCTTTTTCTTCTCTTTTCCTTCTCTTTCTCTTTTCTCCTCTAGTTTCCTTCCCTTTCTCTTTTTCTTTCCCTTTCTCTTTTACCTCTCTTCTCCTTCCCTTTCTCTTTTTCCTTCCCTTTCCCATTTTTTCCTTCCCTTTCCCTTTCTCCTCTCTTTTCCTTCCCTTTCCTTTTTCTCCTCTCTTTTCCTTCCCTTTCTCTTTTTCTTTCCCTTTCTCTTTTTCCTTCCCTTTCTCTTTTTCCTTCCCTTTCTCTTTTTCTTTCCCTTTCTCCTCTCTTTCCTTCCCTTTCTCTTTTTCCTTCCCTTTCTCTTTTCTCCTCTCTTTATTTCTCCTTTCTCTTTCCTCTCCTATGTTTATCATCTTCTCCTCAGCTTTCATCTCCCCTCTCTCTTCCTCTTCTTTTCTTTCCCGTTCTCCTGTCTTCTTTTTAACCTCCTCTACTTTCCTATTCCTGTTCTCATTTCCGCTTGTTGCCGCTCATGTAGTCTGCTTCTCTTCCTCTCACTTTCTACACTCCTGTTCTCTCACTTCATCCTCTCCTCTCACTTTACTCTCTTCCTCCTCCTCCTCCTCTTCCTCTTTTCAACTCTCAGACTCTTTCTACACACTTGTTTAAACTCAGCTCTCACCCGCTCTAACACCTGCACCTCTTTGGGTGTGAGCTCCGGTGATGAGCCACCAACTTCCAGAGTGCAACTTAGGGCTGGGCGATATGACCTCAAATGAATATCACAATTTTAACTCAATGTTGATTAACAATTATTTTGTTTTGGGGTTTTTGTTTTTGCTCGAATAGTTAAATGACACAATTTGTACTGTAGGTATGGTCAACTATTAAAAGTGGGAATATTATTAATACAATTTGTAAAAATGATTAAAATAACCAACATGGGCAAGCTTACATCGATTAAGGGTTGTGTTTCTATTCATTTTTAATTACTTGGCCATCCCTAGAGCAACTTCAAATGGGAAAAGTGTAAGCGCCTCGGAGCGGAGTATCACACACACGTCAAATTATGATTTTTCTTTCCTCAACACAATGTTTGCAATGTTTAATGCTTCATGTGGCCAGCTCCGGATGGGGACTTGTCGTGACAGCTGAAGCGTGCTGTTTTTGTTTGCTTTGGGGTTATCATTATTATTATTATTTGTACCGAAAGCGAGTCACATCCATACTTGTAGGATCTCCTGGGAGTCAAGCAAGTCATAAACAAATCAACACATGCCTCTCTCTGTCTCAAGAGGAAGCCGAATCCCGAAACTGAGCAGTCATTCGGAGGGGAGACGAACAGAAGAGTCAAAGACTGTATAAATATTTGCCAGCTTGTGTTCACCCTCAGATCAGTTAAGATCCGCCGCCCGCGTCAGAAGGACATAAAATCAGACATAAGGACATAAAATCAGATTCAGAGATACCGGCCGTGTCCGACTGTTTGCTGACTTCACAAGGTCAGAAAAGTGGAGTGTGAAGACGGTTGACATCAGCGTTGGGGAGTAGTTAACTACTTTTTGTTCAGTAGCTTATCAGTGGGAAAGCTACTTTCAGCTACTTTCCAGTAACAAAGCAATTTTACAATGTTACACAGATTTTTAAAATTATTTTTCTCTTTCTACAAAGACGGTATTTTCAGCTACCAGGCGTTTCTGATTGGTGTTAAATTGGCAGCAGTGGCGTCTGATAGGACACCACGCCCACTCACTGCATCACAGCGTAGCTGTGAGATATAGTCCAACCTGACAAGATTTATCGATTCATACGACTCTGAATGGCACTGTAACTTCTGCAAGGCAAAAGTTAGAACACTCTGCCTCCGAAACGTCATTGCAACCTTGTGGTTTGACATGACATTGTTAATAGATTAAGATTTAATAGAAATTTAAATATCATGTTTCACATTTTTAGATTTAGGGAAAAAAAGCTAAGAACCTAAAACAAATTAAAGAATAATAAGCATGCAGAAGGAAGGAAAGAGAAAAAAATCTGTATTAAAAATAAAGAAGCAAAAACAGTCATGATAAAGAGTAAGGCTGGGTTGCACTACTTCTCGCGACCGCGCAAGGAGAGCTATAAAAATGTGAGACTGGCGAAACCCAAACCAAATAGAGCCACGGCTGAAGCTGCTCCGCTCAAATCACCGTCTGGCCTAAAGGCCGATGTTTGGAAACATTTCGGTTTTAAAGCAAGTTATTTTATAACCAAGCAAAAGTAGTATTGACGCAAAGAAATCTCTAAACAAATCGATATCGAATCGAATCGAATCGAGAATTGAATCGGATCATGACCTTGTGAATCGGAATCGAATCGATTCAGGAAATCAGCAACAATACCCAGCCCTACTAAAGAGGAAGTGCTGTAACTCCTGTTGCTTCCTTCTAGGAACAGGTCTGAGGTCAGTTTGATCCTCAGCAGGAGCGACCTGGACCTTATTAAGCCAGATACCCGCTGATCAGAGATCAGCAGAGAAAGTAAATACGGTCAGACTGACCTTCAGCATTCTTAGTGTGATTGGACAGGAAAAGAGAACGTCTGCCCTTTTGACCCAAACAAGCAGGTGGCAGCGAAGTGGGGGGGTGACATATGAAAAAAGAGATGTGTGCGTGTGTCTCCTTCCCACTAGAAACGACAGGTCTATGAAGGAGTTAGGAATTATGAGTTATGGAATTATGGAATTATGAATGATAAACTGTAATCGTGCCATAATTTGCAAGAATTTTGTCTTGTCTTGCAACGAACTGCAACCATAATATTTCAAACTGTAATGCCTACAGTGGGGTGGCACGGTGAAATTCTGTTAAAAGTAATATTAAAAAAATATTTTTCTACAACAATGTAAAGTCAAATTACAATAAGGTTCCAATGACATTTTGGAGGTGGAGAGTGTTTTGATTTCCTAGTTTAAGTTCTGTTTATTTTGGCTTTTTACTTCCGAGGTGGACTCCATCCTCCGACTCCATCCTCCGACTCCATCTCGCAGCTGCCAAGACCACAGCACGGTCACAGAAGCCACTTCTGCCAACTGTTCGCCAATCACAAACACCTGGCAGTTGCAAATATCCGTCTTTGGAGACTTACATGCATGTGAAATTGAGAAGAAACGATAAACTGCATGGTAAAGACACAACCTAAAATATTGTGTTGTCATGCATATTGTGCAGCTTGTCTAATCTATAAGTTGCACCAATACACTCACCTTTTTTCACCAAATATTGACTTCATAATTAGCGGCGATTATTAGAAATGAAGTCGAAGTCTTGAGTTCTGTCCTTTGCCAAGGCGTTCCGACTACTGCACTGTTTGGGTTAACTAGATATTGACTGACTAGTGAGGGCTTCAGCCGTAAGCATAGTTGGCTCATTAAATGTGCTGATACATGAAGGCCCTGATGGTGATAAGGGACAACTACTGATCTGTTCATTCCTTGCAGGTGCTGCTGGAGTCGGAGGAGAAGGAGGAGTAAAGCCAGTCATTTCAACTATTGATTCCTGATGCTCTAACAGCATTAGTGAGTGCTTCTCTCTTTTTTACAGTCCAATAGTTTAAAGAGAATGCGAGAATAAGAGTGAGTGTGAGCGAGTGTGCTGGATGTATAATGAATTATAAAATAAGTCAATAAACCGAAAAGACATGGCGCCCGACATTTACGACGTCTCACCTACTAATGTGTCTGATAATCTGATACGGAACCCCACTGCATTCTTTCATCAGCTAAGTTTTTTAATGTGCTTTTCATTAAACAGTACTATATGTAAAAATATAAAATAATTGTGATTTTAATTAAGTCATTTGCTCTATCCCTAGTATGAAAAGACGGACGAGTCAATATGGGCAAGGTCAGTGCTATTTTCAAACGTGTTTTAAAGATCAGGCTAAGACAAAAAGGAGGGAAATGAGCTCATTGATGAGGTGCTAAAAGTAGGCTAGTTGGTTATTAATCTGTTAATTTAGCACTTAATCTGCATGAGAAATTCACACTCTTCAGGGCCTCCGCCTAAGATATTGATGGACGAATAACGGCATTATTCGACCAACAGTAATTTAGGCAGAGGCCCTGAAGAGTCCGAAGAGCCGTGAGCTAGCGTTGTAGTACTCAAGACCAGGTTTTAAAAGCCTCGGTCTTGTCGCGGACTCGGCCGTACCTGTACTCGGTCTTGTCATTGACACGGACAAAGAGGACTCGGGATTTAATTTATCCGCTGTTTAACGCACATTATATTCACTCCTCTGTATGAGAAATTATTTCTGAGTAATAATTAAAGGCATTAATTACATGTTTGCGATGTCAACATGCGCTCGCGACTCTAATATGGAACGCCATCATGAGCACAAATGTAGGTCTCTTCCAGAAAAGCCAAAAGCTGCTCATTTTAAAGGCCAGAATGAGTCCAAAACTACCCACATTTTTAGTATTACTTTATTTAAAATGTTTCATTGTAAAAATATATATTTTAGAGAGTAATCAATATGGAAAAATATAAATAAATATAGAAATTATTTGTGATCAAATCATTTTATTCTATATACAGATAAATACCAAATGGATAAAGAAGTGTTTCCACCTGGCACTAACCTTATTTTTCTTCACAGTACTAAGCCACAGAATGTCTCTGCATAATAACAACTCGGTGAGCCAATAAAACACACTGTTCTTACTCCTTCTAGTAGTTATATCTACAGTTTCAGCACTTTTATACTGCATAAAGCAAAAAAAAGTAAAAAAAAATCTACACACGCAAAAGGTGTAAAACGTGCATTGGTCCAGTCTCGCCCCGCCCTGGTCTCGGTCTCCTCTCGGTCTTGGTCATGTCTTGGTTTTGACAGACTCTGGTATCGGTCAGGACTTGGTCTCGGTTTAGGTGGTCTTGACTACAACAATAGCGTGATCATTATGAATTAGTGTGAAAACAGTGGTGTGAATATTTTACATCAGTAGCAAAAAGGAAAGTTGGTATCAATGATCATTTTAGTGATGACGCCATTGAAGAATTTCCTCCGACTTTATTATAAAGTGTAAAAAACACCTACTATAATATAATCCATTTTACTGGCCAGGTTCTGTTCACTGCAACAGTTCAACGGCTCACAGCAACTACATCCACTTCACAATAATGTATATATTTCACAAGCTTCAATCTATATTTTATATAAGCCTTTATCCATAGGAAATGAATAGGAGATGAAACATAATGTTACCCGGAGTAAATCCGGGATGCAGGAATGCTGACTCCAGATTATAACACCAATCCTCTGACCATCAGACCATCACACCATCACACCGTGCCCCACGGGAAGGCATTTAACCCTCAACCTGCCCTTCACCACTAGAGGACCTATTTAGCCATGCAGCAATAACGCAATGAAGGTTTAAGAACTTGATCAGGTGAGAGAGAGAGAGAGAGAGAGAGAGCAGGTGGTTGAGGACTGACAGGAGCTCCGAGCACCAATAGCTTTTATGGCTTTTTTTTTTTTGGTCCTGATTAATTTGTGAGAGGAAAAGTAAAGGTTACAGCTGACTTGTGCCCTTCAAGCAACAACACGTTATTTCCCTCTCTCTCTCTCTCTCCCTCTCGCGCTCTCTGTTTTTTTCTAAAAGGAAAGGGCACAGTATTGGATCCTGTCTAAAATGAAATGACTCATTGCCATCAGTGGTTCCGCAGCCTACAGGAGTAAATATGTTCCACTACAGCAAGCAGAAAACAACGTTAAAAGGGCCAGTCTACCCAGTCAGGCTAATTGGGGCCCAGACCAAAGGAAAACTATTGGCACACCATTAGGTTCTATTTGTTTGTCATATTGGTGTATATTATCACTTTAACGTTCAAGTCTTTCCCCATCTTATGCTCAGTTACCGATTTCACAGATCTCATTGTACACCACTGGTCCCCAGTTATCTTTCTCAGAGGGCCAAATTACGTAAAGCAAATTAGGCTAAAGGCCAACAAATCCACGTCACATCTTCCAACACCCAATTTTTTCATCCGATATATATTGTCATCAGTGGTGGAATGTAACTAAGTACAAATACTTTGTTACTGTACTTAAGTACTTTTTCACATATCTGTACTTTACTTAAGTAGAAATAATAATGAATACTTTTACTTTTACTTCACTACATTTTGCAGCTATTATCTATACTTTCTACTCCACTACATTTGTAAAATGCGTTCCGTTACATTTTATTTGGCCCTCTCACTTTGTTTGCTGAAGTTGCCTAGGTTACCAGGGGGTCGCAACATTGAGAGGCTTTGCAACAGTTTTCATTCATCAATATGGGTGACGTATAAAAGGTTTTTCTATCTTGAACTAGAGGCACTTGTCTGGGATAAATGATAAGGTTCACCATCGACAATAATGTCAGCTGCCATGCAAGGTAATGACCTGCTAGTTCACTTAGCAGCGGTTTATGAACAGATACGTTACCCGATGTCCTGTGACAGTTGGCCTTTTTTTAAATGAGTAAGTTGTCCTATGTTTCGTCCCAGCTTGACTAGCGTTATATTCAGTGATGTCACTTAAATGACCGATGACTGATGTGATGACTGATATAATATTATTGAAATATTGAAACAGACCATTAAGTGACAACATAGACCTATTGCACAAGTACTTTTACTTTTAGCACTTTAAGTACGTTTAAAAGTAAGTACTTCTTACTTTTACTTAAGTAGGGTTGATGATGTAGTAGTTTTACTTTTACTTAAGTATATTTTTTGCTGGTTAATTGTACTTTTACTTAAGTACTGAGAGCCAGTACTTCCTCCACCTCTCATTGTCATATTGCACAGTCCTAATGCCTGTCTTATTTTGAATTATATGAAAACACCCAGAACTTATCAATAGGACTGTATTATGTCAGATTCACTCGACCTGACCTGGATCAGTACATATTAAAAATGTCAAATGGTTAAAAGCATGCCTGAGGCACATGCTCTTTTTCATAACTTCGTTTATATAAAGTCTGGGCTCATTTAAAGCCCCAAATTTTGTGAAATCAGGTTTGAAAGATTTTCTGGGCCAGGAGTCTGAGCCACCTGTCATTTTTAATCTCTTACCACATTTTAACACCCAGTTTCACAGATTTTAATGAGAGTGATCCTCAGTTAATATAAGGTACTTATTATATCCAAGTTTGTGTGTATGTTGTCACCGGCATGAGTGTTTCAGGTGAATACACAGCAAATTTGCAGCCATGTCCTGAGCCGTCAGTCAAGGCGAGGAGCGTGTCTTACAGATCCAGCAAGCTGTGTAATGTTATTAAAATGAATGCATGGCTATGTTTCTGGATATGTCGGTGAAATAAGATATGGCATGTAGCTGTTTATTTGCAATTAGGTTCGCATCTGTAATGATGAGCACCCTCCGGCAAAACACACACACAGCCCGCAGAGAAAATGGACCTTCACCACACACACACACTTACATCTAGTATATGAAGAGTGCACATATAAAGAGCGATTGCACGTTACATAATTACCTCATCTTGTTTGCTGAAGCTACAACAGTATGTCAAGTTAAACCAGTGTCCTATATTACATGCCATGTGCAAGTTTATATGTACGGGAGTGGAAGTAACGAATTACAAATACTCACGTTACTGTAATTAAGGAGATTTTTTGGGTACTCGTACTTTTATGAGTAGTTTTTCAAGTGTGTAATTTTACTCATACTTGAGTACAATTTACACCACATAATCTACTTCGCTACTTATAAAATCAAAAGTCGCTACTGAGTAGGCCCACAATTTGAATTAATATTCAGACCTTTCATCTGCATCTTTGCAGCCATCAAGGCTATGCAATCGTGACCGCTCCAATTAATCTATGACGTAAGCAAAGAATAAACTCCGCTGCAGCAGCAGACACAGGTGTCTGGAGGTACTACACAGTGGAGTACAAACTAATTTATAGACTCAAGATTTGGAGACAAAGAAGCCAAAATGGAGACAGAAGACAACACTGTCAACCGTGAAAATGATGGAGAAAAGACGGAGGACGAGTGCCCGCTGCCTGTTGTTCCCAGTGTATTGGGAAAAGTTTAAACTGTTCTATGCATGTTCAAAAACATTTTTGTCATTGTTTTAACAAACAAAATTCCTGCTTTATATCTACATTTATTTACAAAACAAATTTTTGTAAATTTTTCTGTAACTTGTTCATCTGAGAAATGTGCTTTGAACGTAGATATTTTATACTGGTGAATTGAATCGAATGCCTGCTATTGACAACGCAATAAAACATCCATCGGTTAAAAAGTAATTAATACTCTGAGTAGTTTTTGAGAAGAGTACTTTGTACTTTTACTCAAGTATTTTTTTAACACCAGTACTTTTACTTGTAATTGAGTACATTTTAACCAATGTAACAGTACTTGTACCTGAGTACAAATTTTCAGTACTCTTTCCACCTCTGCATATAAATATATACTGTATATTTACAGCTGGATGCTCTAGCTAACGTTAGCTGTATGGCGTTCACTTCAATTAGGTTACCTATCGATGGTATGAATATTTCTCAGTTTGATGCCCGAGAACTTAGGAGATACAACGAAAAGACTGCTATTATTGGATGCGAGCCGTACGGAGTCCCTCCAGACGGTTTCCACTGACGCACTACCTGACTTTCCCTTCCATGACATTCACATCTACCTGGTATATAACCCATCCTCATATAAAATACGACATCTCAACGAGAAGAAAATCTTTTTGCGTAAAGGAAAGGGAAGTGGCATTCTTTTGCTCAACTTTGTGTAAACAGTTGCTAAGCGCTATCTAGCTGTTGTTAGCGCAGCAAAGGGGTAGGCTAGGCTAAGTTAAATCATCTGTCATACTGCAGAGCAAGGTTAGGTGGGTTAACTAAGGGATGAGCGGCTGTTTAGTCTTCAGTTAACTATTTTTGGAATTATAAGAGGTGGGTGAGCTAACACTAAGGAGCTCACTGGCATGGAGGTTAGTTCACCCACCTCTTATAATTCCAAAAGTAGTTAACGTATCAAACTTATGCGCTGTTGTCTGTAAACACTTTTCACTTTATGATTTTATTTTAAGTGCCGTTTTGTTTGTAGTATTAATAGTTTTGCAGAACTTAAACTTTACTCAAGAATAGTTACTTCCTTCACAGCCACTGATATGCATATTTGGTGATAACTAAGTGACGTGTTGGTTCTCATTGACAGACAGGCAACAGATAGATAGACAGATAGACAGATAGATAGATAAATAGGCAGACAGGCATACAGACAATACATGTAGGTTACATACAGTAAAAGCTCACCATACGCCATTAATTGGTTCCAGAACACGTCTAAAAACTAGAATACATCCCCTAAAAGAAGGGTTATTTACACTTTTATTGGCTTCTTTATTATTTTAGAATTAGCAATGTAACTTTGAAAAACCCCCGCATACACTCATTCATTTATTTATACCCGCTCCACAAACACACACCCAGAGTCCCAGAATGATCACCTGAACTGCTCGTGTTCAGTCACAAATCCGCATTTACAGATAAACAAGCACAAGTACCTCTTAACCCCTACACAAAGTACACATTAAACCAGATCCTCATCGCAGTCTCACACAGCGACACTGTGAAAACATCCTCGTCCTCGTCCTCGTCCTCATCCTCACATCAACCAGCGCATAACTGGAGCATCTGCTCCACCACATCTAAGACAACTTTAAATAACCCGAGATAACACGAAGCCCCCGAGCTGATACTCAGGTTCCACACACTTTTCTCGGGGATGGGGGGGGATCTAATTAACCACCCTGAATAATTTAAAAACCTCGCCACTAATTAACGACTGTTTCAACACAACTTCCAAGAAGCGGAGCGGGAAGTGGAGAAAAAACAAGAAAATAAAAGCAATTTGTTGTACTATAAATTACACACTCACAGACAGATAAGGGCTGAGGCAGAGAGGAATAAATGAAGCACTGTGTATGAAACCCCTGAGGCTTGCGTGTGTGTGTGTGTGTCCCCTCCTCTTCTCACAGGCACCCAAACAAAAACATAAAAAAACAGACAATGTAGAAAAAGTGTCTTTCCTGTGTTTTGTACGTATGATATAAAAACTTCTTGTTCATTGTGTTCAGTTGCTGGAGTAACGGTAGGGTGTTTGCCCCATGATCAGAAGGTCGCCGGTTTGAATCCCAGACTGGTAAAGGTACCACTTTTGTGTGTGTGTGTGTGTGTGTGTGTGTGAGAGAGATTGTGTGTGTGTGCCTGTGTTGTAAAATAACCCTGAAACTCAAGGCAAACCCATGTGACTATAAACAGGAAGGACTGAATGCTGAGTACAAACGAAGCGCGAGTGTGTGCTGCCCCTAAACACAGGCTGTCATATAGTCTGACTCAGGTTAAATTTACCCTGACAATGTAGCTTTACTCTTGCTGGGGGTTTTTTCTACCAATATGTAAAACCTCCAGCGCTCCTCGGGCAAATTCTACTTATCTGTGTGTAATGAAGCCTGGAAAAATCAGATGGATAAAAAGAAAGACATGTAGAGAGGAAAAAAAAGAAGAAAGAGTCGGTAATAATAGAGAAAAAGTTTTCCCTCATTTTTGTATACAGTACGTGTGTAGACACTTGAATGCTAGAAGAAAGAGAGAAACAGAGGGAGATAGATAGATAGATAGATAGATAGATAGATAGATAGATAGATAGATAGATAGATAGATAGATAGATAGATAGATACGGATAGAGTTGGCTAGATGTACGGATGGATGACGGGATGGACGGACAGATAGATAGACAGATATGGGACAGACCGAAAAAAGGGAGAGAGAGGAGAGGGAGAGAGATGGAGACAGAAAGAGTAAGAGAGAGTGATTAAGTGACAGAGAAAATGAAAGAGAGTGACAAAGGGAAGGGAGAGAAAGAAGGGAGAAAGAAAGGAGAGAGAGAGCAACTTCCTGTTTGAAAGCTATAATTGGAGCTGTTGATTGTGGAGCTGCCGCTGATGTGATAGCAACACACAGCGCTAATCGCTGCCTTTGATCACACTAACGTTCGCGCTTGAAGCTGAGAATCTTCCATCTGACAGTCGTCCTCCTCTCTATCCCTCCCTCTCTCTCTCTCTCTCTCTCTCTCTCTTCCTCACACGCATGCGCTCAATTGTTTTTGACAAAGAGACTAAAGACTGAAAAAAGACGAGGCACCTGCTGCTAACGCGGCTTGTACAATCAATTAAGGGCGCGGGGAGCGAGGCTGTGTTTAAACAGCATTGGAGCGTCACCACAGAGAAACCATCCTTCAGCTGTGACTGCACTGCCACTGTGAGTCTCATTTGCCAACCATTACACACTCCAGATTGACGAATTCACAAAACACAAGGACCACAAATCCACCTCCGGGCTGTCTAAACATGTAGCCCATCTGCAGGCTTCGCTACAGCTTATACACTGATCAGCCATCATGTTCAAGTGAGTGAGTGATTATTTGAGGTTGTGAACACACCACAGCACAGCAAACAGTGCACCACAACAAAATGTGACCTCTGCATTTGACCCATCCATGAAGGAGCAGTGGGCAGCTATAAAGTAGCGCCCGGAGAACAGTGCTTTGGGGACGGTACCTTGCTCATGAGTACCTCGATGGTGCCTTACCAGTCCGGGACGTGAACTGGCAACCACAGGGCCAACTGCCCTAGAAGTCAACTGCCCCCCAATATGGCCACCCAACTGCACCCAACTGTTTCCCAAATTGATCACCCAATGCCCAACTGCACCCAACTGTCCCCCAATATGACCACCCAACTGTCTCCCAATATGACCACCCAACTGTCCCCCAATACGAGCACGCAACTGTCCCCCAATATGACCACCTAACTGTCTCCCAATATGACCACCTAACTGTCTCCCAATATGGCCACCCAACTGTCTCCCAATACGACCACCCAACTGTCCCCCAATATGACCACCCAACTGTCCCCCAATACGACCACCCAACTGTCCCCCAATACGACCACCCAACTGCACCCAACTGTCCCCCAATATGACCATGCAACTGTCCCCCAATATGACCACCCAACCGTCCCCCCATATATGACCACCCAACTGTCTCCCAATATGACCAACCAACTGCGCCCAACTGTCCATGAATATGACCACCCAACTGCACCCAATATGACCACCCAACTGTCCCCCAATATGGTCACCAACTGCACCCAACTGTCCTCCAATATGACCACCTAACTGTCTCCCAATACGACCACCCAACTGTCTCCCAATATGACCACCCAACTGTCTCCCAATATGACCAACCGTCTCCCAATATGACCAACCAACTGCGCCCAACTGTCCACGAATATGACCACCCAACTGTCTCCCAATACGACCACCCAACTGTCTCCTAATATGACCACCTAACTGTCTCCCAATACAACCACCCAATTGTCCCCCAATATGGTCACCAACTGCACCCAACTGTCCCCCAATATGACCAGTTTCTCCCTTTGTCCATCTCTCTCTCTCTCTCTCTCTCATTCTGTCTGTCTGTCTGTCCAATGATTCTCTCACTATCCCACTCTTTTTCTCCCTTTGTCCATCTCTCTCTCTCTCTCTCTCTCTCTCTCTCTCTGTTTATTTGTCCACTGACTCTCTTTGTCACTATTGGACTTCTCTCTCTGTTCATCGCTCTGTCTCTCTGTCTTTCTATTTGACTCTCTCACTGTTTATCACTCTGTCTGCTTGTCTGACTCTGTCTATCTCACTCTATACCGCTCTCTCTCTCTCTCTCTCTCTCTCTCTCTCTCTTTCTCTCTGACTTTTTCTCTCTCATACTCTCACCCTCTTCCTCTCTCTTTCTAGCGCGCTCTTGCTCTGTCTGTCTTTCTCCCTCCCTGCCTCTTAGATTAGACTAAACAAGAGCTAAAAGTAAACCAGTTCACTTCAACTTCTCTGGGGGGCGTGACTGTGTGTTTGCACGTCTTTGTGTGTGTGTGTGTGTGTGTGTGTGCGCCAGTGCCAGTGCCAGTGCCAGTGCCAGTCTGACACTCTTTGATCGTGCTTTCACTGGAGAGCTGTCAGAAAGGGTGAGATGGAGGCAGGGAAAGTGGACAGGTTGGCTGCACACAGCCTCAGACGAATGGATTTAAAAGAGCAGACAGCAATTCCGAGCTGAACACGACACCCCGGGCTCAAACATCCATTCACCTTCCCTCCTCCTCCTCCTCTTTCGTTTATCCCTCCTTCCACCTTATCTCCCTCCCCACACTCCCTCTCTTATCCCTCTCCTCTCCTCTCCTCTCCATCTATCTCCGCTACACACTCTCATCTCCTTCCTCTCCTCTAACAAATCACATCCTTTCTGATCATCTCCTCCTCCTTTCTTCTCAGTCACTAGATTGTAGATCTCTCCATCATCATCATCATCATCATCATTTCTTTTTTCGTCTCTCTCGTCACCCTGTCATACATTACCTTACAAGTTTATGTTACAGCCTGCGTTGGAATATAGGATTATAATCTGGATTTTTTCCCATATTAGTCAATCAGTCGTTGCCCTTTAAGCACTCTTTAAGCTCTCTCTTATATGCAATGTTCTTAAATAGAAAATTTGTTAAAAACCCACCCATATTCGTAATTTTCCGGGATAGGCTCCGGTCCTCCCACGACCCCAGCTGGGATTAAGCGGTTTGGATAATGAATAAATGAATCTAAGAAAAAAACGCTAAATGAGGCCAGTTAACTTCAAGCTGGTTTGTGCTAAACACATTTTAGTCAGCAAAGCCGTTTGGAAACCAAAACTCTAGAGATCAGCTAGATAGAGTTTGGTTGGGTCAAGCTGACCGTGTCAGTGTTGTAGTAAAGGAAGTAAAACAGTAACATCCTCTTTTTACGTTGATCTTTTTCACTTCTTTTCATGTGGTTTTGATGAGAATATTCAGTGTTGGGCACAGTTTTAAACAGTATCTTTTCAAACTACATGCTTCTTATGATTAAGCATGTTTTTACTTACAGTCATCTTTACAGAAACTCAACTCAGTCCTCCTGAAGTGGTCCCAGGACCCAGGTCTGCCGAAAAAATTTGGACATTTCACCAACCCGACCAATCACTCTCCCGGGACACGCTTAAAGGCAAAGTGATTGGTCGGGTTGGTGAAATGTCCGGATTTTTTCGGCAGACCTGTGTGGCACCCTAGTGGAGTCTCTGGTGAAAATTCATAACTTTTCCACTGTAAATTTTTTTGTGTAGAATAAAAAATAATGTGGAAAAACGTGGATGTTATTTAAGTCCGCTGCTTTGAAGAGAACTTTCAAATGCAAAGGTGGATACAAGCTAAAAGTACCACGACGAAATACTGTATCTTACAAACGGAAAGTTGACTTGACACTAGTCAGGCCGTGTTTAAGAACGTCCTTAAAATCACAGGCGTAAACCACGTAGCCCAATTTTCAAATACCTTTAAACTATTTTAGTACAAAAAGAGAGCTCTCATTTGTTGTGCAGCCACACTGGCACCAAGTCCTTTTGGTCTAAAGATAGCCACAAGCTAGAATCGGGAACTAAAAGACGCCTTCCTTTTGCGTTGCAGCTATTTCCCTCCATCTGAGAAGTCATCAGTTTAAGGAAACTAAACCCAAACATGGGTTAATGAGGACATGGCATGAGGTAAGGAGCGTGAATGACTTGGCCTTTAGCTTTAAAACGTTACATCTTTACTTCTGCTTTGGACCCAAAAGGTAATGTCCATGAAAACAATTCGATAGTAGTCATTTTCACTTGAGTTTAAAAGAAAAGCAGTGTTTCTCATTTTATTTTCAGAGTTTAGTAATGATTTCTTAAATGCTCTACGTAAGATTGTGTCTCTTTATTAACACATTACACAACCGGCAGAGGAACACGGACGAGGAATCGATTGAGCGTTATTTATTACAATACCTCACAGCATGACCACAGAAAGTTATTACTTGTTGGATACAAAAACAACAGAAGTGAACAGGGACATTGCTTTTATAGATATTCCTACAAAAGAGCATGAAACCCTCCAAGGCGTTTTTGAAGTAGCACGAAAGTTTTGACTCAGTGAAAACAATAATATTGAGTGTTACACATTCAAGGCAGTTTCAGAAATGGTTTCTTTCCAGTATTGAAAACAAACAGCATGCAAACATTCTATATGAGGTCTGCATACATTTGGTAAATGTCACAAATTCTGGTGAAGAGGTCATTCATATAAATGTTGTGGTGCATCTTTCATGTCTTTTCCCAAGTCTCTGCTCAACTCAAGCCTAGTGTTGGGGTCTTGGTTTTTGAAAGTCTCATATTTTGTACTGAAATACTATCGTATTCGTACTGAAAGTGAGTGATTATTTGTCATTGTGAACACACCACAGCACACACAACACAGCACCACAACGAAATGTGAACTCTGAATTTGACCCATCCATTAAGGAGCAGTGGGCAGCTAACAAGCGCCAGGGGAGCAGTGCTTGGGGACGGCACCTTGCTCATGAGTACCTCAGTGGTAACTTTACCGGTCCTGATTTCGAACCTGCAACCCTCTGATCACGGGGCGAACACCCTACCATTACGTCACCACCTGCCCTTAATGTACTTGGTCTCGTGTCAGTCTCGGCCCTTCAGAGTCTTGGTCTTGTCTTGGTCTCGACACACTCTAGTCTCGGTCTAGATCCCAACTCTACTCAACGCACGGCAAGCACAGAGTTTCGTACCCTTTTAAGCACCATTACATACCTGCATTTTTACCTGGACAATGCATTTCCTCAGATGATATATTTACACATGAATATAAAGCCAACTTTCTCCACATCAAAATTTTAGTGGACAGCTTAAAAGTTGTGCTGCCACCTCACGTGACCGCTCTTGGCTCTCCGCATTTTGCTGCTCTAGTGAAATGTGAATGATGACAGCAGCGGTCTTGACAAGTCATTCAGTAACGCCAGCCTGCCTTTGCCAACCTTCATTTCCTTCTACCATCTATTTTAATTACCTCTTTTTTTTCTCCCCCGCAGGCCCAATCGGAATTTGCATACATTTCCTGGCGCCCTCACCATATCAATAAAAAATCTGGCATGGGTTGGGGAGTGGGTAAAATAAATAAATAAATAAATAAATAGCTTTGCAGGAGAGAGTGGAGATGCTTGTAGCCGCAGTCATTTGGAAGCTGGCATGAGGAATTCATCTCACCAGTGGTACATTGTAACGTTTCTCTTTTACAGTTTGAAATCCAGATTGAAAGTGAGTGATTATCTGAATTCGAACCTGCGACCTTCTGATCACGGGGCGAACGGCCTACCATTACGCCACCAACTGCCCCAAAATTAGATTAATACACTATAAACCAATTAAAATTCACTCTCCATATTTTGGTGCTGATTACCATCAAATTATGGCACAAGAATATATATCTGCCATTTGAATATTAAAAAATATTCATATTCATTAGTAAGCTTGGTAAACAAAAAAGAACATGCCAAAGACACAGAATTCCGAAGATGTCCGTGCTATTTTCCGCCTCTGGATCAAAACATAACAAAGCAAGCTCATAGCTAATTACAGTCCAGTCTAAATTATGAAAATACTATTACTACTGCTACTGTGATTGTTCTGATACCAAATTTAAAAAACATATTACAAATGTCACGGTCTCAGATTGTGGTTCAGGAAGACACACGCTTAAAAAAAAACCAAGGTAGGAATTGAACCGTTAATTCCATAATGTACATTCATAATATAAAATACGATATAGAAAATTAGCTGATGTTTCCTTTCACAGAAGATGACTTGTTGCCCTGTTTCCCAGATTTGTGTCTGTGATTGCTAGCCTGTTGGTGTGTTTGTCTCATATTAAACCCTGTGCTTAAGAGTGAGACAACAGAAGACAGTCATACTGACACAGAAGTACTATAACTTTTCCTTAACCCCAACAGAAAAGGCCAGAGACAGAGAGCGAGCGAGAGAGACAGAGAGAGAGGCCGACAGCAGGAAGGCAGTGACAGAGAAAGAGAGATTTAGGGAGAGAGAGGTTATACTGCCCCCCTGCCTCTCAATTCTATCTTTTGCTGATCCCTCTATAATCCAATCATTACGAGGGAATCTGGCTTTGGCCCACAGACACACACACACAGACACACACAAGCCCATACCCTCTCTAGTGTGTATTATTCTCAATACTAAAATCATCCATGTATCACAGCATATTACATAAGACAGGTTAGACCTCAATTGTGCAAATGGATTATGGAAACTGAAAGGAAGAGATTGCAGTGAAGTTGTGGAAAGCACGGGGGGAGCATAAAAATAAAATATAATAAAAAAAGAAACAAACATACAGAGCGGTGGGAAACAGTGTTTGAAGTAGATCTGGGTCACAGAAATTTCGCAGGAACAGTCAAACAGCACACAGCACGCTAATTACTGAATATAAGGTTTAGTTTTCCTATTCACCCATTACACTGACTTTTTACTGGAGCAGTGAAGTTTGCATTTACTCATTAATTTCACTGGTGAAAAAACTGGACGTGCTTCTCGGAAGGTGGACACAAATTCGTGTGTTTTTAACTGTGGGCGATGTGCTTTTTGTGCTTTGTCTCAGTTTTCCATTTAAATGGTTGCTTACCTAGTGGATTAGTTCAGGTTATTGGACTTTAGCAAACAGGTGGTCACTGTGACAGGCTTCTGGCCGAAAGCCGGTGTTATGTGGACATGCCTGAGGTCCTTCAACCTACTGCACGATTGCCAATGTGGCAGAACCCCGGGGCTCTCCCAAGCCAACAACAGGGTTAGTGAGGTCACGAAAGCCAGAGAGAAAGTAGATTTCTCTTATCCTTTCAACTGCGACACACAAACACACACACACACACAAACAAGCAGATTAGCTGTGTCCATTAGTAGCAACAAAAGACAGAGTGAGAGAGACCAATCTGCAGTCCACTTTTAACAGTATCTGATATGTGCAACTTTGGAACTAGACTAAGCCGGATGAATGAGTCAGTTTCTGGATGCCGGATTGAAACACGTCCAAATTATTCGAAAACACTCACGCCTATAGATTATTTTATTTCTCAAGCGTGCACACAGCTGTAGCAGCACCAGTAAAAATGATAATTAATCAGGTAATGCAACCTAAATCCTGGTCTTTACAATCAGCTTTTAACAAATCTCGTTTGGCATCCCAGATTAATAATAGATGCGACAAATATGAAATGGTGCTGATATTTGCAGTCATAACTGTGTCATGTTCTAATTAAAAGCATAATCTTAATGTTGATTATCTGACTTATTAAAGATGCATTAACAAGATGCTCTTTGGACGTCACTGAAGAATTTTTGACTCCATAGAGCGTATTTCAAGCATGAAAAACCTACCACAAAGTCTGAATTACATTTTTTTTGATTGACCGTAAATTATTTAAAAATAGAATATAAAGGCTGTTGTGGAATCCATATAATGACCATATATCCAAGTCTATAGCGTTTGAGTGACATTATTATTATTATTATTATTATTATTATTATTATTATTATTATTATTATTGTTGTTGTTGTTGTTGTTATTTGGGACTGTGGGCACAGTTTCACGCGGTACAGTCAAATTCCATCCTGAAAATATTACAGAAAAGAATAATTTTCTCGTTCTGTTGACCTACCGGGTCAGGAATTCCTCCGTAGCAAATGTCATGCACCTGTCGTCTCGTTTGCAAAGTCCAATAAACGAAAGCAAAGTCCAGTAACCGATTCCCTGCCAAATCACATCACGGATCGATGCCAAAACGAGACGTGGGAGCGGTCAGTTTAGGAATTAACGGCGCGGGATTTCTGGACCTTATTGTCTAACTCAACATCGGTCCGATCGAGTGCAAATGGATGCTCCTCCTATTACTCGTCAAAATCGATAAATACGCGTCTAGTAGGGATGCGAACCGGTTCACAGCGCGCGTTCAAACCGGACCATGTCCACGTCGGTCAGTCAGTCCGTCCGAATTCAGCCCGCTCGGTCAGCGATGCTTCACGGGGAGCTGCTCTGCGAGCGTTGCGTTCATCTCCTCCAGCGCGGCCAACTTCTACACATCAGTTCTTCATCACACCATCACACTCCTCCTCCTGTGAAGCCTGTAGATCCGAGTGGGGAGAAACGCGGAGATGCTGGAGAGAGAGGGAGGCTACGGCAGAGTATGTGTGCGCGTGCTCGTTTGCGTGTGTGTGTGTGTGTGTGTGTGTGTGCGTGTGTGTGTGTGTGTGTGTGTGTGTGTGTGAAAGAGAGAGATGAATGAAGACATAGGCGTGCAGTGTGTGATCACTATCGGCTGAGCTGTATTACCACAGGAGAGAGATGTGTAGAATATTTTGAGAAGACAGAAAGATAAGACGAATCAAACGAAAATGCAGAAAATCTGATACAGAAATACCAGAAAAACTGATGTAAACACACTTGTCATGATATGGTACTCATCCCAAGGCAGTGGTTAACATGCTCTCAGAAACAGTTTATTGATCAGTGCTGTGAAGAGGGTGATTAAGTGTGAAATGTGAGTCCATTCATTGAGATCAATGCCAAAAGCCATAATGTTCACATTAATGTAGGCACTCAAGGAGGTGCTTTTATCACACATTTGGATATTGGGCAAAAGCCCAAGGACTAGTAAACCATCTTTATTGTGATGTGGACACACTAATCAAACTGAATAATACCCAGCAGGAACCAAATATTGCCAAAGCACTGAAGCACATGGACATGAACTCTGGACGAATATATAGCAGCAAACAAAGCCTGCTATGCTACTTTTATGTGAAAATTAAAACTGGATGATTAGCAAAAAAAAGTTTGATTACCATGTCATTTACACACACACACTTGACATTCAAGCGAGATCCTAATTTTAAAAACGTTTATGTTGTTGTGTCATCCCTGCTCACATTTTGAACTAATCTCAAATCATCCATCATTCCCTCATTAACTCACAGCAGGTTAAATTCATTTTTTCTGAATGGACAGACAGCTCTGTCCGCAACCACAGAAGCGTGTCAAGTGTGTGTGGATGTGCATATTTGCTCCAGTGTAACACCTCTCAGCACATCGCCTCCATCTATGAATTTCGATCTGTTTCCGAGAACTGCTTTTACCCCAGCACTTCTCCTGAATGATTAAAGATATACGTTGAGCTTATGGTTAGAGGAGGAGTTGAGCCTCTTGCCCCTCCTAGATATAATTACTGGCCACGTTCACTCCATCACATACGGGGCACATGTAAAGCCATGGAACTCTATTACCACATTAAAGGAAAAGTAGAGTACAGACTAAAGATGAAGTACGATAATAACATGGGGCGAGAGAGAGGGGGCAGAAAGACATGGAGGGCAGATCCGAGCATCTCTGTAATCTTACAGTATAAGAACAGGGTTGGACTGTGATGGAGGTCTCACTGGGTGGAACCATTTCACAAAAGTCTATGTATAAATGCTGAGTCTGAAAAGCAAACAGACAGAACAGATGGAGTGACAAAAGACAGACTAAGGAAACCGTTTTTATACTGCAAATAAATACAAATATTGTAGGATAATGCTTAGAACGCTGCCTCTTTAAGGTGCACTTCTGCGTTGGACAGATGTGAAATTAATATACAAAATCCTCAAGGTATTGCAACTTTGGTCATATATTTCACTTTCTGTCTTTAGCTACGTAATCTAGCCATGTTAACTCATTTGGAAAGAAGGTGAAGTTTTTTTCTGCATTAAGAGATTAAGCAGTTTTCCACTAGTAGATGAGATATCTGTAGCTACAGTACAGTAGCTCCAGCAGGAGGTAGAGAGTCTGCCACAGGATCCAGAAATATCTGTGTTAAAGGCAGCACTCCAGAAGGGTGAGGCAGGGCGCTCACGTATATAAACGTCTGATAATTACATGTGTCTAAAAGTAGTGAACCTTGCAAGCTTTGAGGGAGAGAAGCGTGTGCCACCCCAGCAGCCCTAGCTACATATCCAAACCACTGCAACTACAGCCTGTAGTTACAGTAAGGAAAATAGCCTACATTTACTTATACACAGTGCTTATATTAGCAGAAGCAAATGCAAGGGAATGAAGAACATGGTAGTTTTGTCTGTGAGTTAAAAGAGGAGAAAAAAAAACCTAAGCAAGGCAGGTTTTATTTCAAATACAGATATAGCATTACAGATCAAACTCAAGTTGATTTCTTCACAAAGAAGCTTACCGTTTTATCTTACAGACGTATATGCTGTATTATCCAATATTTTCATCATATAGTCAGCTGTATACTATAATCTCTTTATAGTTAAGCCATAGGTCTGTAGAAAGCTGGAAGTGTGAGTTTAATAGATTAGAAAGGTGTGATAGAAAAAGAGATTAAATGCCTAAAGAATAAACAGACATAAGAGAGTAGGACAGTAATGGTTTTAAAGAGTGCAAAAGAGAAAGGGTGAAATGGAAAAATCTTCTTCTCCTTCTTCTTCTTCTTACAGCTTCTCTCGTTAGGGATCAAAAATGCAACATAATTAGCTAGACATATATACAAATTATGTATATGATAAGCCATATATAAATATTAAATGTAAGTTATATTACACAATATGTATTGCAAATGTGCATATCGCCATCTTCTTAAAAAAATGGCTAAGTCATATTTTAAAGTTTTTCTAAATAAAATGGCCTAATTCACACTCTTGGCCATTATGCTACAGGGGTCGGATCACATGATCTGTTCAACTGGGAATGCAGGGGATTTTACCAGAGATGGCCAGCATCATGAAGAGCTGATTTAGGCAAATAAATCATTTTAGTCAAAAATTACATAGGCCATTATTTTAATACTTTTGCACAGTACATACAAAAATAATATTTATATTCAATATATGTGTGTATTTTTTTAATTATTATTTATTTTTCATATTTCTTCTCAGTTCATTATATTTTGGTATTAAATTTGACAAATATTTTGAGATAGGGACGAGGAATCTCTGCACAA
Source organism: Distichodus sexfasciatus (assembly GCA_032718565.1). Taxonomy (NCBI): domain Eukaryota; kingdom Metazoa; phylum Chordata; class Actinopteri; order Characiformes; family Distichodontidae; genus Distichodus; species Distichodus sexfasciatus. The sequence goes on along the minus strand of JAVGVS010000418.1, from coordinate 144,712 downwards.
GCCTCAAACGTGTATAGATGTACATTTCAAATGGGCACAAAACTGCAGCAAGCTGCTGCTAGACGCTTACACTCAAAGCTGGACATGAAATACCAAATACAGTACACTGATCAAAGCAAAATGTCTATAGTTACAGTAGGAATCTACGCCTGTAGGTTTTGAACTACTCCTGTAGTGCCCTCTACCGTACTCAGACACTAGCTTCTGGGTAGAGCGCCAACTCTTACGCTACATACTAAATAGTTTGAAGTACGCAAGTGTGCGATTTGGAACGTCTCCGGCTTCATAACGCGGTACCGCAGTCACGTCACATCCGCGTGCTTCCCGACTAAGAAGTGCGCACGCAAGTAACATGGACGAAACCTTGCTACATCTTTTCTTTAAATGTGAAAAGACCGAATCATTTCTTAATGACCTCAGTAATTTCTTCTTTGGTCACCTGGATGTGGCTTACTCTTTTAGTATAAACTGTATAATGAAAACCCTGAAAAGAAATCCCTGGAATATGTTATTTTACAGGCAATTTTTTTTTATTCATAAGCAAAAATTGCAAAATCAGCAACCTTCTTTCTCTCTATTTTCCTTAGAAACAGACAAATTTATTAAGTCTCTAAATCTAGTCAGAAATACATTTTTCAAAATGACAGCTTCCTGTCTTTTTAGCGCAATCTTGAATAGATGATTTTACCTCGTTGTATGATTGACAACTTACGTTGTATGTTTTTTATGTTTTTTTCCCCCTTTCTTTTTTAGTTCTTACATGTCTATTGTCTACTTCTTGTGTAAAATTATTTTGGTGTTTTGTTTTGTGTTGTGATGTTGTAATAAAGCTTTAATTTTAAAAAAGGGTGCGCATCCAAGCACGTGGTCCCGGTTCACGTTCTAGAGAGTTCCGAGGTGCATTGTGGGAAGGTCGCGCCGTGCCGGTCTTCCTCTAGCCTGCAAAGATGATGGTAAGCGCGTAATTTTGCCCGTTTTACCTACAAATCCGCCGCCATCTGCTCGCTGTACGCATTATATACCAGAGTTACGCGGTTAATCTGCGAGGAGACTCAGTGGAGGCTTAAGATGCAACAGTATTTTTATTGTTAGGGCCTCATATTTAATGTTGTGATATTAAAATATCAAGTGCTAGCTAGCCGCTATTCGCTGCCCGGTATTTCTCTTTCTGTCAGCACGACTAACCACTTTCCCTCGCGAAGTGTCCGTCCGCTTCGGGCTGCACTTGTGACGGGGATGTGTGAAATAGAAATGTAATATTTGTGTCTGTTTTGTGTATTTGTGTGAATGTTTCTGACCTGGTGCTGTGAGCTCGGCTCCACGCCCCACCTCATTGTTGCTAAATTAGCTTAGCGTCTCAATGGTTTGTTGCCGGTTACTAGGCTAACGGCTAATGATCAGCCAAAGCTGCATGCTTAGTCACTATTTGGTTTGGTTGTGTGTATTTTAATTATAACATATCTATTATGTAATTAGATTAAGGGTTTGTAATGTTTATTTCTCTCATCTCCCTACACTAAGCAAACTTGACAGGGGGTCTTCAGAGGGTTCTGACAGTTTAGACAGATGAGTGATGTTCATTTAGCTATGAATGAAACATAATGGTACATCAAAATGTGTGTAGTGTCTTGGAGTCTGTGTTGTATGATTAAAAAATTAAAATGTATTGCACATGTATAATTAGTTGTCATGATAGTCCAACCATTGTCATTAGAGTGCATTGTTCTTGGACAAAGGAGGTTCCTTTAAAGCATGTTTTTGCGTCAAAATAATTTTTGATATTTAGTGCTGCAATTTTCAGAAAAAAAGGCATTGCAATATTTTTTTTCTGACCACATATATTGAGAAAAATACCTTTTTTACCAAAATGGCTTGGGAGGCAAAATAGGAACTGGGGAAGTTCTGTTTGTGTTAAGGGACACAGAAGTTGCAGTGTGATGTGTTTGAATGCATTTTTATTTTTTACTTCACTTGACATTGCATGTCCTGTGATGTGACCGTTGCACAGTCCCATGATGATGCCCTAATTGACCTCTCTCTCTCTCCCCCCACCGTCCTCTAGCCCACACCGGTAATTTTGCTCAAGGAGGGCACAGACACCTCCCAGGGTGTTCCCCAGCTCGTCAGCAACATCAATGCCTGCCAGGTCATTGCTGAGGCCGTCCGGACCACTCTCGGCCCCCGTGGTATGGACAAGCTCATCGTGGACGGCCGAGGTGAGAGCGAGGGCAAGAGAGGGATGTTTGGATGGTGGGAAGCCTAAAAGTGAGGTGCACGTGCAGAAATGCTAATTGGCTTTTATTTTTCAGGGAAAGCCACCATCTCTAATGATGGAGCCACTATTTTGAAACTGCTGGATGTTGTTCACCCTGCAGCCAAAACCCTTGTGGACATCGCCAGGTCTCAGGATGCTGAGGTGAGGCTTTGACTGACTAAATAAGGGCGTGGATTGTTATTTGCTCAAGTATTTGTTAGTTCATGCACAGATGAGTGTTGCAGTTAAGTGACCAGCCTGTTAATGAGTTGGCCAGATCATGTGGTGTCCATGATGATTTCTTTTAGGCAAACCACACAGCTGTCTGTAAGATGCAAAACCTGATCATCTAATTCAGTTTTAGCGTGGAATGTGCTGGCATGGGGCAAAGTTGTTTCTAAGATGCTGTCAACACTTATTAAAAGAGAGAGTCTTTGAAATAATTTAATTTAATAATTTAATTTAATTTAATAGCTGAGCATTTGTACTGTACAAACCTTATCAGTAAACCATGAGCTCAAAAAGAAATAAAAAATCCGAAGACAAAGTCGCTCATCAGTTGTTCCTGCTGCTGCAATTTTGCACATACAGTTTTGGAACTGGTTAAGCTTATCATCATGTGTGCTTGTGTGCAGGTTGGGGATGGCACCACCTCGGTGACTTTGCTTGCTGCAGAGTTTCTGAAGCAGCTGAAGGCGTATGTGGAAGAGGGTCTTCACCCCCAGACCATTATCCGGGCGTTCCGCATCGCCACCCAGCTTGCCATCAAAAAGATCAAAGAGATCGCCGTCACCATCAAGAAGGACGACAAGCAGTGAGTCTAATGCCCTAATGTATAGTTCCTTCCAGAAATGCTGTAGGACTAAGCAATACCAAAAATGTGATAACGGCTCGCTATTTGACATCCACAATTCCTACAGGCAAGATTATGTCAGGTTCTGAATGTTGGATTTGATTACATTTCAATAAATTGCCCAGACTTACTGGAAAATTATTAATGGGATAATGACATTTTGATATTGCTGTTTTTGGCAAGATTCTTTTAAATGGAGAACTATGGATAGTTTAGAGCTGTTTTCTAACTTGCTGAACACTTTCTGCTTTCTCACTATTCATAGCCTAATTACTTTCCAAAACATTTATTTAGAATAAACACTAGCTACAGTAAGACACATACACACACTGTTATAAACAAAAAAAAAGCATGATTTGTCTTTCATTTGGAGTCTGGTGCACTACTGTCTTAATAATTAATCATTTTTAAACATTTTCTGTCAACTTCACATTCCAGTGTGTGTTCATGCACAACGCTACCATCTAGGGGCTTTTTATGGGGATGGTGCCAATTAAGAACAACTGGACATGCTTTCCGTCCAGTGATTTTAGGCTAACCCTCCAGAATGGACCGCATCAATCATATTTGTACTTATCTTGATTCTGTTCTGTCTCTACCAGGACTACCAGGCCATTGTTGATGCCGAGTGGAACATTCTTTATGACAAACTGGAGAAGATCTATAAGTCTGGAGCTAAAGTGGTGCTGTCCAAGCTGCCCATCGGAGACGTGGCCACACAGTACTTTGCTGACAGAGATCTGTTCTGCGCTGGCCGTGTCCCGGAAGAGGATCTGAAGAGAACCATGATGGTATGGACAACTCTGCTGTTCTTCTTGACTGCTCATTCTGGGTTTGTGTTGGTCACATTTCAAAGACTGTGTAGAAGTGGCGTTCCCGTGTTTAATTTTCACACGTCATTGAGAGTCAGTGTGTGCTCAGATGATTTGTTGCTGCAGTTGTGAAAGCTGAGTGTGTTTTCCCCTCCAGGCGTGTGGAGGATCTATCCAGACCAGCGTCGGCTCCCTCACCGATGACGTGTTGGGTCAGTGTGAGCTCTTCGAGGAGGTGCAGGTTGGAGGAGAAAGGTAAAGATTCAGCTATTAAGAACTCCCAGATGCAGGGCTGTCTAATACGCCATATCATATTTCACATTTGCCAGTTTATTTTGTCTTTTCAAAATATTTGGGTTCATATTTAGGCATGGGCCGGTATGAAGTTCTGATGATGGTATGATAATATTTAGCAGGGATGTCACTTGTTCACTGTGTTGCAACTACAGCTCTAAAATGATATTTTACAATGTGTATGTAAAAAAAAAAAAGTTTAAAAAAAAAGCTTGTAACATCTCAATCAAGGGCTTTGGTTAGCAGAAACATCCTTAAGATCATTTACGGTAGACAAGTGTACACCACTTTAAAGATTCCTGCATTTTCTGCCTTTAATGAGTCGTCAAAAAGCAGTTCATACCAATTATGGAAAATTTTATGGGGTTTTCCAGTCGCAGTATACGTTGAAACTGGAAAGCGGCCCATGTCTAGTTCATATTAATTAAACCAAAAATTCATGGATATTTTTTGCAGTCTATTTTTCAGTTTTTAACATTTTAAGCTTGTTAAGGAGATGCTGTAGAGCAAACCCTGAATCAAGGTCTGAATTTAACTGTTGTCTGCCTCTGTAGGTACAATTTCTTCAAAGGCTGCCCTAAAGCCAAAACCTGTACCATCATCCTAAGGGGCGGAGCCGAGCAGTTTATGGAGGAGACGGAGCGATCGCTGCACGATGCCATCATGATCGTGCGCAGAGCCATCAAGGTGTGTAACGATTTGCTGTCATTTGAAAGTGCTGAGGGAAGCTGCTTGAGCTCATTTAGTTTGCATTTAAAGTGCCGCTTTCCTAGTAAAGACCATTGAGGAAATAGTTGTGGATTTTCTGCCGTCTGCCTAATCCGACCTCACTTTTCTTTGGAATCTTCTGACTGCAGAACGACTCTGTTGTGGCTGGAGGTGGCGCTATAGAGATGGAACTGTCCAAGTACCTGAGGGATTACTCTAGAACCATCCCAGGCAAGCAGCAGCTGCTGATCGGGGCGTACGCCAAGGCTCTCGAGATCATTCCCAGGCAGCTGTGTGACAACGCTGGCTTTGATGCAACCAACATCCTCAACAAACTCCGGGCCAAACACGCGCAGGTAGATATGCACATATGGCTACAGCCGCGATTCAGGGGCCTGAGATCAGTCAAATGCTGATTTAACACGATCACTTCCAGTCATATCAAAACAAAAAGCAACTGAAATATCAACATTTAAATAGAAAACAGCCCTTACATTCCTGAATAGGCATGGCTGCTGAAACCCGGTAGTAAACGGGCCCCAGGGCTACATTTTTAAGGACCGGAATATCAGTAAGCTCGTTAACAGTATTGCTTTCAGTTCGGGAGAAATTAATAAATCAGATTTTTTGTTTCTACATGAAAGTAATCTTTCCCAGTTTATCTGACCAGCTCCTTTGCGAAATAAGACGTTTATCTAGAGCTTTCTCTCACGATGCACTGGGAAACTTACACACACACACATGCTTCATATGTATACTCTTTATGTCCGTCAGGGTGGGATGTGGTACGGCGTGGACGTCAACAACGAAGACATCGCTGACAACTTCCAGGCCTGTGTCTGGGAGCCGGCCATCGTGCGCATCAACGCCCTGACCGCTGCGTCTGAGGCCGCCTGCCTCATCCTCTCTGTAGACGAGACCATCAAGAACCCCCGCTCGTCTGTCGACGGTCCTCCAGCACCCGCCGGCAGGGGCAGGGGTCGCGGTAGGCCCGCACATGCTCACTAGAACCCCTCCCCAAACACCACCACCACCGTGGCCAGCAAAGGCCTGTAGATGAGTAGCTGTCGGACTTTTGGAAGGTCAAAAGAATGCCGTTTTACTTACCGACCCGTTGAAACGCTTTTGTGTTTACTGAAGGCTGTGTAACCCGGAGAGTTCTTGTGTGGTTTATTTACAATGGCTGTGCTTCAAATGACATTTTGAACGTTTGTCCGATAACACCTGTTTGCGTCTCTGCTGTTGAAGTTAATGGGTTTGGTAAGTAAAGCAGAATTCTAGCTGTGAACTGATACTGTTTTGTAAGTCATACAAAAAGGAGACAAACAAAAGTCTGGTTTGTTAAATTGTTGAAGCACTGATGTTGGGCGTCCAGCTGGTTTGCAATATGCTCCCTCGAGGATCATTCAGTTCCAACTATTTATTGGACCATTAAACTCAATTCTTTCACATTTCATCCTGTTTCATTCTCGTTTTTTTCTTAAATTAGGCCTTGTTCACCTTGTTTTTTCTTAAAATTTATTCATAAGAAAGTTAACCCTTTTAAACAGTGTATTAAATAACTTGAACCGACAAAAACAAACTGATTTTAGAGTGAAATGTAGAGTGCTCTTCATTTACGTTTATGGCATTTAGCAGACGCTCTTATCCAGGGGTGCGTTTCCCAAAAGCATTAGTTAGTTAGTTGCCATGTTACACGCTAACACCCTATGTTAGTCGCTAACGTACACTATGTTAGTATCCCAGAGCGACTTACATTTTCCTAATTTGAGGGACAGTTCCCCTGAGAGGTTGGATTCGAACCGACAACTTCTTGGTCCAGAGGCGAGGTGAGTGTCACTGCTTGTAGTTTCTGTTCTTACGTGAGAGCGGTTGCTGAGTGAGGCCAGGAGTTCTTGAGAGGTGTGTGTTTAATTAAATCAGCACTGAAGCGCTGTGTGGATTCACTTTGTATGTAGCACATGAACAGCTTTTACAAAATGAAGAACAGAAAAGAAACTTTGTGTTGAAAGTTTGTATTGAATACATTCTAACAGTTTAATGCATAGCACGTTTCATCTAATACTACGTTGATAAACTGACATTACATGTGAAATGTAATCTTTTTTTTTAAGGAAATGCTCTATAAATAGGTGTAAAAAGAAGCTTATGAACTACAATTCCATCTTATATCTCAAATTTCTCACCCCTCTCTCTCTTCACAGCAATTTGAAGTGATCAGTTTGTTGTGTAGCCACTAGGTGGCATCAGATATCCGATTTGTTCTTTAAGTTGTGATCATAAGAAGCGTGTACAGCTTGTTGTGGTGACCGGTTTACAAAAATGGGATCAAGGTAGTGACAAAAACGTCACATTTCAGGACCCATACGAATATGAATGAATTCTTTGTCCGTCTTGCCACAAACAGGAAGTTTTCTTAGTTTGCCAGGAAGTCGATGGAAGCCCGCACCTGCCGCCCCGACACCACGTCGACCGCCGTCACCTTAATCTCGGTGTCTCCGAACTGCATGGTGGCTCTGATCTCCCTTCGTTCAAACGGCAATCTGTTGCCGTTGGCGCTGGCGACGGCCCCCCGTTCGGGCAGATCCAGGGTTATCGCTCCACACTTCCTGACGCCAGGGTCGGTGATGTACACCACCTCGTCGGTGGCGCTGCAGTAGATGTTAATAATGATCTTTCTTTGGCCCACCCGCGCAGGTGTGTAGCTCCGTCTGACCACCTCTCCCAAGGCCACCGATTGGTCGACGGAAACGAAGCGGTCCAGGATGTCCGTGCACCACTCGCGGCCGTCTTTCAGCAGCAGCTTGTCGCGAGGGTGTCTGCCCTCGACGAAGCGGTTCAGGACCCCGACCCCGTACGTTAGGGAGCAGCGGCGGACCCGTACCACCGTGGGGTCCAAGCCGAACAGCACCGCCCCCTTCAGGATGGTCAGACCCACGTCCTGAGGGATGATGATGCGGCAGTGGCGCCCCAGAGCGTTCTGGACCGCTCGCTGGAGCATGGGCGACTCGGCAAAGCCGCCCACCAGGAACAGGAAAAGCACGCCCTTCACTTCCTCTTTCTTCATCAGGTCCTCTGTTGGGAAGAGTTTGTAGTTAGTGTCTAATTCTTATTTTCAGCAAGAGGGAGAATGGCGCCATGAGCGCTCACCAATGTGTTTGATGATATTCTTGATGGTTGGCTGGAACAGCTCATTCATAGCTTCGGCGGTGAGTCGCAGCATCCCTTGAGATGACCATTTCACTATATTTATGCTGCAACAGATCAAAACAAATTTTACATATGTTGTTACTGGGTTTTTCAAATTAAAACCAACTTTTATATTGTTTTAAGATCATAACTGACCACAAATGTCTGCAAGAATATTTGTAGTTTATCGTCACCGTTTTGGAGAGTAACCAAAATTTGTGATGCTACTAACTACTGTGTTACAAACGGACTATTACATTTTCTCTCTTTGTAAAGACGGGTGTTTTCAATATTTCTGATTGGTTTTGAATTAGCAGAATTTGCATCTAATAGGCTACCGTTCCCACGCTTCACACTCATTGCGTCACATCACACTCCTGACAGCTGAAGATGTAAAACGTAGTCCACCTTATTTAAGACGGAAGTAAGAATTTATGGCTGTATTTATCAAAATAAACTAGGGCTGCAACTAATGATTTTGTTAATTGATTAATCTGCCGCTCATCCTTTTTCCTAGGGTTGCACCGGTACCGGTATCGGGCCGATACTTCATTAATATACTCGTACTCGAAAATAATTGCCGATACCATGCACCGATACCACTCAATGGTATTTTACTACTACAAACGTCGTAGCCGGCGTTGTTCAATGTCTAGGGGGAGACAACGATCCAGAAACTTAGCTTCAGAGGTCCTGCCCACAAGCTCGTGTGAAATCCAGGGCTCCAGACGGCGACTACAATGTTCGCCAGTGCAACTGGATTTTTTTTCCAACTAGTTTGTTCTTTCCAGTCACCAATGGCAACCGTCTCTCTCAATCCATGGGAATTTTTTTTTTTTTTTAAAGAAGCAAGAAACGGCTTTTAATTATGCGCAGATAGTCTCAGCCCCAGCGTTTCCCGCAACGCTTTATAGTTAAGGTGGCCGTTGTGACTACGTCCCCTGCGGGGAAAATAAATAAACGTAACAATCCTGCTGTATCCATAGACAGTAAAAGAAGACCGCGTTACGATGAAGCCGAATAGCGGCATCTAAACTTCCGGACTCAGAAGAAGATGCTACTATGTTTATATGAAATAGGACCGAACGCGGAAGTTCCCGACGCTTTTTGTAACTTGGCAACAAGAAGTGCCGAGAAAGTGCTCTGGAAGTGAGGTTTTGACCCACTCTCAGCGCAAAAAAAGCGTTTGGTGGACAGGTTTTTGTTTTTTTGGGTTTTTTTTTAACCGCAGCGCTCGGAGTGCTTCAAGTTGAAATCCGTTCAGCTTCTAGAACAGAGCTTTGCTCATCAACATCACTTCTCTCTTGCTATCGAGGAAAAATCGAGGAAGTGTTAGTCATAATGTAAATATAAGCCAGGCTCCTAACTTCTTTCTTTTGTCTGGATGTGTCAACAGAGTAAGTTTTGCTGACCTTTATGTTGCCTGTGTTAACTATGCATACATTTCATTTCATTTATCTTTAGCTTATATTTACATTTTGTCTAATGTTATGACACTTTTTTGTTACAACCAGAAAGATCTGTTTATTTTTGGCGTGGAATAGCCTTGTGTTAATGATTTGAGAAAATAAAATCTGCCTCCCAGTTAATTACATCTAAGAAGTATCGGTACTCGATATCGGCAAGTACACAAATAAAAATACTCGTACTCGTATCGGTTTGTAAAAAAGTGGTATCGGTGCATCCCTAGTTTTTCCCGATTAATTGGGTAAAAAGAAATTTCATTTCCAGCATTTATAATAAACCAAACTGCCTGTTATTATTTTTCTGTATTTTTTTTCCAACATTAAGTGTTTGGCTTCAAGAGTATCCCGTCCAAATAATAACGGTATTACTGGTTAAAATAGATTTGACGTAGTTTGCTACTGTAGCTCTGTAGCTTGAATGTGGCTTACACTTCATAAGTAGCTTGTACCTCAAAAAACTAGTTTAAAAGTAGTTGGGAGCTCCTACTTGCTCTTGCGCAGCGCCGTCTCCACGCTTTGGCCACAGTGTCTCTTGTAGAAGTCGATGAAGGAGAAGGGCAGGGAGACGTTGAGGGAGCCGGCTCTACCCGGGGCCGCTGTGCGCTTACGGGCCTCGAAGGCGATGGTCAGGTCGACCCACGCAGCCGGACGCTTGGCCTTAAACGTTTCAATGAAGTCTGCTCCAAATATCTGACAAAGCATGGCCTCGAAAGCCATGTCCACTCCCACCGCCCCGTACGGACCTCCTGAGACACACGGGTTAAGAGGTTTGTGTTTATTTTATGCTCTGAAGCTGCAGGAAATCAGCTAGCAAAGTACTGGATCCTAATTTGATGAAGGTAGAAACAGTTCCTTACAGATCCAGCAGCCGTAACGTCATGGTTAACGTCAGGTGAAGTGAATAACGTTGATTATTAAAATGCCATCACTAAAATATAATCATGCACATAAATCTTATAATCATTTCAAACTCATTACAAGATCAATACAGCCATAGTAGCAAGTATAGCTGCTAGAAATCTCATTACTTACAGTTTGTTTGCAGCACCACAGTCAAATGAGGGATCATGAGAACTTCCTACAGAGTTGAATCCTCTTTGTAGACTACGACAGCGTTTCTCAATCCCAGTCCTCGCAGCCCACCGCTCTGCACATATTCGGTATTTCCTGCACTGTCGCACGCTGGTCCTACGTTGCTAATTAAGCTAATCAGTAGCATCAGCTGTGCTGTGGGCCGGAAAAGTCGAATCTGTGCAGAGCGGTGGTCCGTGAGGATTGGAATTGAGAAACGCTGGACTAGGGGACTTGTGTCAGTCAAATCAGTAGCGCGGTGCGCAGCACAAACATTGAGTAAATCTGTTGGTTCCTCTGGACTTCCTCTGGAGCCGGAAACACACAACCGAACCTGAAACGCTCACACAGGCGGGTTGGCGCTCCTCGAAGCACATACGGTCAAGAGTGAATCCGAAGTCAAGTTTTCTTGGAGTCGCGTCACAATAACGCGGAGGGCACGCGTCAGAATAATAGAACGCTGGATGTTTTTGTTGTTAATCAGCAAAAATCTAAGTTTTGTCTAATAAATGGGAAGTTTTAACTGAACTGGAAGGTTTTAGTGAATGTTGGACTTCCTCATGAGAGTCGTGCGCTCTAACAAACCACGTATGTTTACATTGCGAAAAATATCATTTGTCACGATTCCTCGTGGTTGAAGGTCAAGTCGCAGAGTGTGTGCCGTAATGTGACGCGAAATGAAAACGTGCTGGGAAATGAGATAACGGTTAAGAAGAATCGATAACGTCGGAGTTGTACGATTCTGGTGGAATTGATCAGTTGGTTGTCGATTCCCACAGCTAGTCAAAACACGTGTTCTGTTTGTCTCATATGGAGCTGTGTAGCCTCAGTTCTACTCAATATTAAGTGTACTGTTGTCTATAACGCTATGTCTGTTATAGTTCGGCGTTCACATTTTGATTAGGAAGTAACGCCAGACGGGACGGTCTATTTCTGGAGGCCAACGTGTTTTTATGTAACGTAACTATGGTGAGTTTTGGGTGTAGGTCTGGGTCTGCTCACCTGATGCTTTGTACAGTTCCTTCAGTGTTCCTTGAGGCTGTTCAATCTGATGTACAGTCAGATCCACTGTGCCTCCTCCACAGTCTGCAACAATGTACTTATCCCCTATAGGAACATGTATGTGAAAGTGAGTGATTGTCATTGTGGACACTGCACCACAAAAAACACACAACTTCTGCCTTTAACCCATCTGTGTGAAAGCAGTAATTACTACATCACTTTTCATGTTACAAGCTGCTTGTGATTAACAGTGACCAAGCTACTGTTTCACAGGTTTCCTCAATTGCTTAGATGCTGCACAAACTCCACAAGTTCAAATCAGTTAACACACAGGCCTACACAGAAGCACTCTGGTCATGTTGTTTGCAAAAAGCTCTAACCGTGTCCAAACATTTAAAACATGCAACAAAAGATGCCTTCAAACAACAAAACTTGCAGCCACGTGTATGCGTTCTTTCAATCAATCACTACACAACAGACAACAAAATATAATATAATATATGCAGCAATCGGTGTGAAACAGTGCAGCTTTGCTTGTAATTGTCTTTGCCTACATACCTGTGCCATTTCATGACTTTTTACGTATCGCGTATGTGCCAAATTTACCATCTTGTAAAGAACTGGATCCAGAATCAGAAATACTCAGAGACCAGACCAATGTACGTTTTCCACCACATGATAAAGAAGGGGACCATGCAAAGCCTAAGCAACATTAAACATGATCCAATATTTATCTCTTACATATCTATAATGAGGAAATCACTGTCCAAACGGATCACATCATACTGTACGTTAAACTCAACAAACCACAGTGAACACTCCTCAAGACCAAACTCACTGTTTTATTGACTTGCAGAGTTGTTTTTATGCCGAGACATTCTATAGCTTAGTGCTGTGAGGAAAAATAAGGTCAGTGCAGGTGGAAACACTTCTTTATCCATTTGGTATCCATCTGGATACAGAATAAAATGATTTGATAATGTTTTTCAATTTTGTTTTCCCTATTGGTTCCTCGCAAAAAAATATTTTCTGATCAATTGAAAATGAAGGAATACTGAAAATGATTTGGCTACATTTTTGTGCAGGATGAGGTTCCATATTAGAACATCACAAATAATGTAATTAATGCATTTTTACGCAATTACTTCAGTTTTTGTGCACAGAATTACTCAGAAATCATTTCACATACAGAGGAATGAATATAGTGTCTGGTGAGTTGAAAGTCTTGTGATTCTGACGGTATGTGTGTGGTTTCTGTAAGTTAAAGGGATTCTGAGTTATTAAAACTAATTAATAAACAACGCAAAATGCCTGCGTCGATCTCAAAGAGTTTTAATAGTAATATTCTCAGAGTTGTGGTCTCGGCTGGTCTCCAAATACAATCCCGAGTCTGAGACTTTTAAAAACTGGTCTCGAGTACTACCATACTACTTTAAAGCCAAGTAGGACATATTTAACAAAAGTCAAAGTTAAATGTCACAACCACTGCCAAATGACTGAGTTATATATTAGAGATGTGGATGGGTATGGTCCGATAACGGCTGGATCGGATGTCGGTGGCATCGGGCCGTTCTATGGAGCCGATCTGTAAATTCGTGCACGCTCAGTTGGTTATGCATGGGAAGTGGCACTGCGGTAAAGTAGAGCTGAAACCATTGTTCCAATAACTCCAATAATTCTATTACAAAAAATGGGCAAAGCAGTTTTTCTAGAATCGAAGCTTGGTTTAATTCATTTTACTCTATTTCACACGGACGCTTAATAGTGACACGTTCTCAGTGGTGCGATCAAGACGAGACCTGATCCCTCTGCATGTGAAAGTATTTGTGAGATGTTCCTGCACTAAAACAGAAGTAAATGCATGATAACGCATAAATGACATTTTTTACGGTGTAAACATGCGCGCTGCGTTAATGGCCGCGCCGTTACTCGCTAAAATGCTCCAGTTCGGTCAAAATGTCCCATTTATTACAGGCACAAACCATATATTAGCTGATAAATAACCACAACGACCAGCGTTCTACTCACAATTCTGCCGTTTATTTAAATTTCCCCATAGATTTTCCATCATTTATTCTGGAACGCGCGCCCAACGCTCCAGGGTGTGTGGAGGATTGTGGGAAATGTAGTTCTCTGCAAAAGCAGCTCAGAGACTGTATCGGATTTATATCGGCAGATATCTAAATGTACAATATCGGTATAGAATCGGACGTTAAAAAAGTGGTATCGTGACATCCCTATTATATATGGAGTTGCTGTGTTAATTTTAGTTTATATAACTACTCTCTCCTCAGTCACTCTCTCTCTCGCTCTCTCTCTATCCCTCTCGGCAGGAAACATCTGGACCTGAAGAACTGATTATTTTGACCTTGGACCTCCTTAGTGAGCCTGGCAAAGAGAACCACAGCTTAAAACACAAACACGCGCAGGGTCTGCATATAGGAGGCTGCTGCTGCCAGAACTAACATAGCAAATAATTACACAACAGTGAGGGGCTCACTCTAATGGGCAGCGCAGGTAAAATTACACTGCAGTCTGTTAGTAATTCAACTGTGAGGCCGTTTTGGCACTGAATTCTTCAGCACATTTCATTTGAAATGCATATGTGACCCTCCACGGCGAAACCAGTCGCTTGTCGCAACGGAGGTTTCCGAGAAAAACGAGCGTTTATGTTGCGTGGGGTAAAATTTTGGATTTTTTGTTTTTAGTGTTTTGAAACAGTGGAAGGTCTATACTGTAGTGTTGGGAATAAATTTCCATCCTAAAAACGTGACTTTCTTGAGGTGAGGAATTCAATTCCAGCAGAATGTTAAAAGTTGCAACTTCGACGGCAGATTTCTCCGTTTCTCACTTGGCGTGACAGGAGAAACCCGACTCCTTTGAATGTTGATATCTCAGTCATATGTCGTCCCATTCATTCCATATAGGTATCGTTTTGAAGCTTGATTTATGCCCTTTCATGAAAACATAACTCAATTTTGAAAATTTGCGACAAGCGACTGCTTTTGCTGTGGAGAGTCACAAATATCATGAAGGTGGCTGGAGGTGCACCAGTGTGTTTGTGTGTGCGTGTGAGCAGGAGAGAAACTGCATGAGGCTGAAGGTGAAAGCGTGTGTGAGTGTGTATGCATGTGTGTGGTCTATGGTTTGGCTTGGCCGGTCTGATATGTTGACGGAGTTGTACTTTGGCTCTCTGATTTGTGTTTGTTGTCGGTGGTGGAGAATGGCAGGTGTGGTTACAGTTCAGCCATGGTTTGTCCTTTGGCGGGGGGGCTTTCATGTGTTATCGTCATAGGTATCTAGAGCTGCAGCTATGGATTCATCGAGTAATTAGATTTTTTAAAAAATTAAAAACCCAGAAAAATCAGGTCTTGCCTTGAATGTGCAACTGAAAACGTTGTGCTTCACTAATAAGCGTCCAACACAAGTGGAACATGCTGTAGCGAGTGAAAAGAATGAAGCTTCGATTCTAGAAAAATGTTTGCTACTATGAAGAACTCCTCTTGATATTCGTCAGTATTTGGTAGTTTCTTCACCTGTTTGCATCTCTGACCACAGTTCTCCAGTTCCACTCTCCACCAGAAATGTTCGGCTGTGTCTGGCCCGCCGGAGCTGTTCGCGTGCTGCAACACATACACACACACACACATCACGCTTTAATCTGCGACGCATCATTACTGATGACATACACATGGCTTTTGTTACAGAAAACCACATTACAACCAAAGTATGAGGCAGAAAGGGCCAAATTTACAACAAACTCCGCTCTTAAATCAGCGGGGGCTGTCCGTAACACAACCTTCTGCCTGTTCGTCTGCAGGAATCACGCACTGCTGAGACTATAGATGCAGTAAAGGGAGTCGTGTGTAGTCTTAGAGCATCAGGTTTCCAGCAGACACTTCATGGTGATTTACTCACTATGAGCCGCCTCCGATTTCGTTCTTACAGTTTGGCTGTCTAAAGGGCCTTTATTCCAGAGGGAACCGTTTCATTGTTGCTGTAAAACAAAGCATTTCCTCTCACGTTCGCTGAATATATTGACTGTGACCATCACCAGCATCCTGACCGTTGTGTTCCTTTGATCATACCTGGAGTTTTACTGCCTCGTCATCTTTTTTTTTTTTTTTTTTTTTAAAAAGAGTAATTCCAAACCAGGAGACAAAATATTTCAAGGCACACTCTCAGAAAGCTAGCACCGATTGTTGATGGTGGAAGGTTACCTGCTTAGGGATCAAGAGGTTATGGGTTCAACTCTGGCTTCATCCGCCATTCCGCCACTGAGCCCTCGAGCAAGACCCTTAACCCTTAACCCAGAGTTACTTCAGGGGAGACTGTCCTTCTAATTAGGAAACGCTCTGGATTAAAGCGTCTGCCGAATGCTGTAAATGTAAATGCCATGATTTACCTACAACGCTAGAGTTGTTGGAGATTTTTGTGCTGACTTAGGCATCTTTCAGCAAAAAATGGAAACGTAGTGTCAATCACAAATTTCACAATTTATCATGAGAAAATGAATTTCAATCTTTATATCCTGAAACCTCAGTACATAATCTATTATTTTCTGCAGTAACCTCATATGTGACCCTCCACGGCAAAACCAGTCGCTTGTTGCAAATTTTCAATTGAGTTATTATGTTTTCATGAAAGGGCATAAAGCGAGAAACGGAGAAATCTGCCGTCGAAGTTGACTATCGCCGTAGCACTCACAGACGCTTGGTGCGGTCGCGGCTACGTTTGCATTTACGCTAGCTTACGCTGCATTCACAGCCACACGGATAGCCTACCTGCGTTAGGTCAACTGAACTCGGGAGACGAAGATGGATTCCGGAGAAATATCTTCACGCTAGTCAACCAGTGGATTTAGCGTAAATATTGGAGTAGAGCGCTCAAAACAGAAACTTTGAACATTCTGCTGGAATTGAATTCCTCACCTCAAGAAAGTCACGTTGTTAGGATGGAAAGGGTAAGTTTTTCAGCGAAGTTTATTCCCAACAGTACGGTATAGACCTTCCGCTGTTTCAAAACACTAAAAACAAAACATCCTAAATTTTACCCCACGCAACATACCCCCCTTGGAAACCACTGTTGCGACAAGCGACTGGTTTTGCCGTGGAGGGTCGCATATTGCTTATTCTTGACATTTTTCTCGCTATGACTACTCTGACGCTCTTTAATTAGATCTGGCGACTTTAGGTTTTCACAGGCGGGGTCAGACTTTTCAAATGGAACAATTTACTCATGAATTAAGGTTTAAAGGACAGATTTCTGAGAAAAACTGGATAGAATACATACATGACATTAATAATGGTTGTATTACAGATTTTGATTTAACATTCTAATTGTATTTTTCATTTACCCACAGGCTCTCTCTTATTAACACGTTTTCATTTGTTTTGGTTGGTGGTTGTTTTAGGTAAAGTGCAGGATGGCGGGATTACTGTAATTTGTATTATTGTGTGTGCGCTTGAAAAATGTTAAAAAAATTCAAGTTAAAAAGAAATGCAGTGATTTATTTTAAAGAGGGTTAATGATACTGATCAATGTTGATCAGTTGCTGGCCTTTGGTGCAAAACAGCTTAAACTGATCACAAGTCAAATTGGTCTTTACCGGTCAGTTTCCCTTTGTAGGACCAGCTGTTGTTTCAGAGCCTCTTGCTCATTACGCAGTGAGGAAGGTTCACAGGTGCTGTGGTTAGCAATCGAGGAAAGCTTTAAATCCTTTGTACTGTTCTAAGAGTGAAAATAAAAATCTGGCCACGTGTGCTCTCGTTCACGTCCGTCTTAGAAACAAGTGAACGAACGCAATCAACAAGGGAAAAATTCCCGCTGCAATGCGCCAGACATTCAGAACAGACCACTGTCTGGAAACCATTTACACTGTGAAACAACATTGGAGGCTGAAAGAAAGAAGAAACAGAGTAAGAATACATTCGGCAAAGTTCAAACCCAAGCAAAGGTGGTAGAAGGTTTAGCAGAAAACATATGTCAGGAAGCACACGTTGTTTCATAATGGTGCCATTTCTGTGTGAGCGGTTACACCTGTTTTATGGGATCATTTAAGTTGGTTTTGGTGGTTTGGCAGCTTTGTCAAAGTTTGGAAACGTTGAGCAGTTTATCCAGCGTCAAAACAACATGAAGCATCGCGTTGAATCAACTTTTAAGTCTGTTTTTTTTTTAAATCCAGCAATCAATGTTTATGCAACACCACAACGAAGCGGTCAAGTAGGTGGGGAAACTGTCAGGTATTTTGTTTTCTACAGTTAATTGGCACTGTGCTGGAGTCTATTCGCCGGTGATCGACAGCTCAAAAAAAGCTCTCGGATGGAAGAGTGAAAGATGAAAAGTAGAGCATGAGAAGAAGTGGGGAGCTGCAAGCCAACGAACGGTTTCGATGTCAAACATGTTTTAGGAGATAAAGGGACCGGGCAGTTTGAGAGAGAGAGAGAGAGAGAGAGAGAGGGGGAAAGAAGGAGAGTTTGGCAAGAAGAAAAAGGACTGCAGGGGGGAAAAAAGCGAGTGAAAAGTACTTGATGGAACAAGCCAAAGGAGACTGAGCTCATGGCCCAACAGCACCTTGTTCCAATTACAAGTGTGTGTGTGTGTGTGTGTGTCGTTTCATCTGCAAGCTGGAGTGTGTGTGTACTTTTACTTTGAGTAAGAAAGTAAGAATGAATGATGAGGTCCCTTGTTTAGGAGAGACTGAATAAACAATGGAGGAGGATCATATTATCTTATGACATTGATATGGTTTATTTCAACGTACTGCCCTAAAGGAAATCCTCTCTCTCTCCCTCCTTCACCCCATTTCTCCTTTCTCGTTCTATCGTTTTTACGCTCAGTCTTAACATAAACCACATGCTCCGCGACTCTACCCATTTGATTGGACTGTCTAACACTATATCTCATTGTACATCTACCCGGCGAACGCGCACACGCCAAAAAACACAACCCCACCGAGGGATAAAAGCTGCTTTATTCTCCACACCCCGGAGATGTTTGGCGTCCGTGTTACTGCAGCAAAAGCGATACACTCTGTTGTACTGGCGCCTCACCCAAAGCAGCCCGCGTTTGGACAATCGTGTTTGTCGTTAAGAGGAACATTCGTGCAAGAGGTCCCATTACCTTGCCTGAAGCTGGAGTCAAAGGGGTGAGAGCCGTCGGGGTTCAGGCCGTTGGTGATTGGTCGCTGGCTGAGGTCAATGACCTGGTGTAGACGCAGCTTTCTGCAGTAGATGGAGGCGGCTTCGGGTTCGAGAGCAATGAGGAGCTGCTCGGGTGCGTCGGGGGAGACCAGGCCTGCCTGGAACGAAAGAGAGTCATGGCAGGAGGAGGATTAGTACACCGTCACCGTCCATGTTATTCGGGACGGACCCGTTGGATGACAGTTTGGCATACATGACCAGTAAAGGACCACCGTGCGCCAACTGTGCGTTTTGCTTTTAGTTTAAGTAAGAAAGTTCGAATGAATGATGAGATCCCTCGTTTAGGACGGACTAAATCAACAGGATCGTATTATCTTATGATATCTTTAAAAGCTATGCAGGCTTAGCTCGCTCCTCTTCGCCCACTCCCTTTTTCGCATGGCGAGAGCAGGCGTGGTTTTCCTGTGTTTGTGTGCTGGTCTTGCTCATTGTTTGACCCCAGTGACACCAGCGGGAGGAAACTACGCCCCACTTCAACCTGCCTCGGCCTTTAAGAGAGAGTACGGAATTTTAAAACGTCCAGACTATGGGAAGAGGGTAAAAGGAGGCTGCCTTACTTCACCACACCAGGCCATCACCAGGACTTCATCTCACACTCTTGACCGTGATTAGGTTTCACCGTGATTAGGTCTCGGCGAAATGCCGGCAGGCGCTGGAGGTTGATGAGTGTGACGCAAGTCTGGTCTACTATTAAAACTTCAATATAGCTTTTTAGATGAATGAATGGAATTACTGGTTAAAGTCAATCTTTAATGGCCGATTCCAATATGATTCCGATATTATTGTGAATCTAGCATACTTGACTAGTCCTTTGATTTAAACAAGCTTAAGTGAATGTCAGGAATTCATTAAAAAAGAAGATAGAAAAAAGGTGCATATATATATATTTATTAGAGATGGGCAGATTTTTTTATGTCCGATACCGAAAATTTGGATATCTGCTGATACCGATACAAATCCGATAGTCACAGTCTTTTTTTAAATATAAAATGGTGCTTTAAAAATGTCTGAATACACGACTGAGATTATTGTTATGCTTAAGGAAATGCTTGATTTAAATACCGTTTTCCTACTAAAACAATGTAATAATTACACACGTATATGCTAAATCATTTGTTCTCAAAAATTGTTTGTTTAGACATAAATATTTCTTCTTTCTTATTGATTATACTATAACATTATATAATTGAAAGCAATTCGATCAACTGAAAATGAAATACTGAAGTTATAATCAGTTCTTCAGGTCCAGATGTTTCCTGCCGAGAGACACAAAGAGAGCGAGAGAGAGAGAGACTGAGGAGAGAGTAGTTATATAAACTAAAATTAACACAGCAACTCCATATATAATAGGGATGTCACGATACCACTTTTTAAATGTCCGATTCTATACCGATATTGTACATTTAGATATCTGCCGATACGATATAAATCCGATACAGTCTCTGAGCTGCTTTTGCAGAGAACTTCATTTTCCACAATCCTCTGCGCGCCTCGGAGCCGCGTCACAATGAAGCACTGGGCACGCGTTCCCGGATAAACGATGGAAAATTGAAATAAACGACAGAATTGTGAGTAGAACGCTGGTTGTTGTGGTTATTTATCAGCTAAAATATGGTTTGTGTCTGTAATAATTAGGGCTGGGTATGGTTGCTGATTTCCTGAATCGATTTGATTGCGATTCACAAGGTCATGATCTGATTCAATTCTCGATTTGATTCGATTCAATATCGATTTGTTTAGAGATTTCTTTGCGTCAATACTAGTTTTGCTTGGTAAAACCGAAGTGTTGCCAAACATCGGCCTTTAGGCCAGACGGTGATTTGAGCGGAGCAGCTTCAGCCATGGCTCTGTTTGGTTTGGGTTTCGCCGGTCTCACGTTTTTATAGCTCTCCTTGCGCGGTCGCGAGAAGTAGTGCATAGCCGCAAGAAAAGATCGATCCACGAATTTTTGAATCGATATCGTATTTGTCGAACGAGAATCGATATTGATCGGTGAATCGATTTTTTGAACCCAGCCCTAGTAATAATGGGGACATTTTGACCAAACTGGAGTGTTTTAGCGAGTAACGGTGCTCATGCGCGCGGTCATTAACACAGCCACTGAAAACGTTGTGTGTCACTATTTGTAATAGAATTATTGGAGTTATTGGAAAAATGGTTTCAGCTCTACTTTACCGCAGTGCCACTTGCCATGCATAACCAATTGAGCGTGCACGCATTTACAGATCGGCTCCATAGAACGGGCCAATGCCACCGATACCCAATCTAGCCGTTTGAGTCGCTATCGGACCGATACCCATCCACATATCGGATCGGTTACATCTCTAAAATATATATATATATATATAAATATACACACACACACACACACACAAAAGCAGATTTATACTCAGTCTTTGGGGAAAGAACAATAGCTGTCAATAAATCTTCTTCACGATGGAGCGATGCATCACCCTGGTGTCACACACACACACACCCTCACGTAAACACACCCAGTCCACGTACTCATTGATGTGTCGAGCGATTAGGCTCTGACATTCCTTTCCAAACACGCACTCTTCCTGCAGCCACAACTGAAGTGCTGAAGGGATATCGTCATGATTGTGTTGAGTGTGTGCACGTGTGGCTGAGCGTGTGAGTATGGTGTGGGTTTGATGGAAACAATATGGGTCGTAGTGGCTGGGGGTCTGAGGATCGTAGATGGTGACGTGGAAGACCCAAAGAATCGTGTGTTCTGTGACTGGTCGGAGCTGAAGGAAATGACCCCGTAATGGGCATCACTGCCATGTCTTGCCACCTTTTGTGGCCCCAACTTCCTGTAGTGTCTGTCTGTCTGTCTGCCACATTTCTTTAGTGTTTATAGAAGGATGCTGGGTTTGGCAAAGAAACTTACTTTAATAGTGACATTAAAAGCAATGGGCCTCATTCACCAATATTTTCTTACAGCCCCAGCCCTGCTATATTACCAGGTAAGCAGCTTCTCTCATGAACTGCTTGGCCGGTTGTCTCCACACAGCTGGAACCGTGATGACCCATCGCACCTCGTCGCCCTGCAGCACGGATGAAGATTGGTCCTTTACCTCCTGCAGATACACACAGACAAAGTCTCTATCATCAGCATAAAAAAGCTGAAGGGAGCAAACAACTGCAGACATTCTCTCCTAGTTAGTCACAATCTTACCTTTAAAGCATGTTCCCGGAAGAATCTTAAAGCGTGTGCAAACACCTCAATGGCCCGAACTCTCCGTCCGCTCACCGACTCCAGCTCTGTCATCATGGTGAGGTCCTACATGAAAGCAGGACAAAGCGTGGTTAACAACTTCCCTCCGTCATTATCGTGTCTTAATTAATGTTGATTAAATTTATTCAGCCATTCATTCACTATCTGAACTGCTGAATCCCATGTGGGGTCGATGGTGGGGGGGCAGGACGAGAGCCTTTCCTGGGAGTCGCCAGTGACCTATACTGCACGCTTTTGGACCGTGGGAGAAAACCGGAGCACCCTTAGTAAAAAACCCACGCGAACATGGGGAGAGCATGCAAACTCCACGCAAAAAGGCCCTACGGCCGACTCAGGGATCGAACCCAGGACCTTCTCACTGTGAGGCGGAAGCGCTAACCACTGCACCGCCCTGAAAAAAATTAGTGCAAATAAAAATTTCTGGGGCTAGTCATAACCAAGCAATCTGTTGCAAAGCCATTTTCCGACAATGTACACACCAAATGGTCAATTAGACCAGATCCTCCTAAAAGTCAAATGACCAGGCGTGTTTTCATATTCTAAAAGGTGTACTTCAACAGCTTTCATATGTTTGATCTTCAAAATGAATGGGGGTAAAATTGTGAGTTTGTAAGTTGATGTTCATGAGAAAAATCCGATTCATGCACAGCAAAAAAAAAACTTCCTAGATAGTACAACTAACAATGACTCCTTCCTAAATTTCATGTCATGAGACTGTTATGAGATAATAATCAGAAATTTAATGTAATCTCCTTCTAGATATAAAACTCCTAATATTGGAACAACACACAGAACGAGGCCTTGTTGTCACCACATAGCAAGTTAAGGTTTGCCTTTTTTCCTGTCTTACACTGGTGCTGTGAATCTTCATCTTGAACTTATCAAAGTAGAGCCAGTGTCTGGCCTCCTCCGGGTCCAGGTCGTGGTAACTGTCTCGTGCCGCAAACCCAAAACTGTGAAACCGCAGCTCTGGGGTCAGAAGCAGACAAGTTGGACTCTTCTGATTGGCCACGCCTGGATCTCCGCCCTCCCATCGCCTGTGGTGATTGGAAGGTGAAAACAAGACTAAACGCACTATAGATTTTGAGTCATCCAGTAAGCCGGAGCAGTGTGATGGCTCTCAAGCTTTCTGTGTTGATTCAGCCTTTAAGGAAATAATGAAATCAGATCAGTTTTTTTAACCTCATCATATGGATGGCCTCTGGGTCCTCTGTGAAACTAAAGGCATATCCGCTGGAGGTGGTGCCGAAATCGATAGCCACCACTACGGAGAACGGACGTGCGACGCGGGGCCTCAGCTCGGTTCTCTGGAGGGAGAGGGGGAGAAAGGAAAACACAGTCAAAGGAACAAAGCTTTTATTTGCAAGCTTTCTGAAGTGAGGTGTGTTTATCAGATCTGCAGCTCTGCCTGGTACCGCACTGATCATCTTCCTCCCTCTCCCTCTTCCACTGGCTGGCTTTTCCACTGGCTTGTTGGAAGACTACATTTCCAGGACGTGAACATTGCAGACTCGACCTCACATTCCAGACAGTGTGCTGTGGTTGGGTGTCTTTCTAAAAAAACTCTTAAAGATGCTAATACGCTGAGTGTAATTTTAAAGGGGACTTGTTGCATAAGTCATAAGTTTATGACAATGTTCATATCTTTTATTTGTTGTTATCCATTTTATATTCGCTTGTGTGTGTGTTCCATCACATTGCAGTGTGTGTATGTGCGCAGAATGCAGGATTAACTGAAGGTAGGTCTGGTCTAAAAAAGACCCACACGGCACTATATAAAAAGGGATGTAATTGCAGAGGTGCAGATACCATTTGGAGGAGGAATAGCCTTTATAAAGGTTAACAAAATCTGAGAATGGAAGGAATCATACCGGAGAAGGAGAGGGAGTGAGTGGGGCAATACTGCACTCATTCCTGGACGGAGAAGGAGAGCTGGATGGAGATGGAGATGCTGATCTGTTTTCGCCTGAGAGAGAGAGAAAAAGAGAGAGAGAAGTGGGATGCATGTGGGAATGAATCGTTTTACATGCTGTTAAATGCAAGTGGAGTTCGTAAGCAGTGTTGCATTCTTCACTCAAGCAGAAGTATAGATACAGGTGTTTAAACATTTTATTAAATTTTCTTTTACGTTTTATTTACCATCATTTCTTTTATCTGGCTATTTACTACTAATTTTCTGAAATATTCTGTGTTAACTGATGCATTTTTATGTAAAGCACTTTGAGCTGCATTCTATGTGTGAAAGGTGCTATATAAATAAACCTTATTATTATTAATATTATTGTAGGTATGTATGTGTGGGGTGGTGATGGCATTTCACACCTCTGCGTCAGAACATCAACACTTTTCCATGAGAAAAGTCCAATCTACGATCTGCTCCTCAGAACTGTCAGCATGAACCCTAATCCTGGGAAGGCTTTCAACACTTTCACACTAACAAGACCCATATCAGACCCAAGCACACGAGAGGAAGCCTGGGTAGAGCATTCCAAGAATTCTGGAATTCCAGCGTTTTTTTGAGGGGCTGCGTCAGGGAATGACCTGTTCTCCCTCTCCCACAGCACCGAGGTGAGTCTTTATAGCGACCCACCCAAAAGCGGAGGATTCAACAACATTGTGGACTTTTATATACAGTCATGATGGAAAATTCACTCACTGGAATGACGGGAATGTTATCAGCCACTTGCTCGCTCTCTCTCATACACACACACACACACATAAACACACACACACACACAAAAGGAAGAGGGCAGCGTAGATAAGGGTGGGCCACACCCATGTCTGTCTCAGTCATATAACTAGTGAGAAGGACCACAAAGTAATATGACCATGAAAATGGCCATTTATATTTCAGATAAAATAAAAGGAAATATATTTAATATTTCTGAGTTAACTCCATTTCCTCTTAGATATAAAGTGTTTGGATACCTGGAACCTGGAGTGTGCCGCTGTTGTTGCTGCTGCTGGGCTCTAGCAGGGTTGCCATCGCGGAGGTGACGGGGCTTCTCCAGCCTGGCAGGACACAAGTACATTCAATTTCACTGCTCTCTCATCTCTCAGATTTTTTAGAAAGTGATTGTCACCAACACACAAGCGCGCACGCAATAAAGCTGCCGTAGTGTTGTCCTTAACAAGCATTTGATCCAAACACAATGGACCTCATTCACCAATATTTCTCCATTTTTTTTAACCTTAAACCTTACAGCCATGAGAGAATTTGGCTTTGTCTCTACCTTTGTTTTTAGGCTTATTCTAGTGTGTGTGTGTGTGTGTGTGTGTAGAGGTAAACCATACACGCTTTATGCTGCTGTTTTCAGGACGTCCTGCACTACTCAGATGTGTCACAGTTTGATGTCTAAATGCTGACAGTGTTGAAATCCGTTCATTTCTGATGAAAACTGACTTACTTCTATGGCTTATTACTATGAAGAAAAATAAGCTTAGTGCCAGGTGGAAACACTTCTTTGTCCATTTGGAATCCATCTGGACATAGTATAAGATTATAAACATGCATGTGATAAAATTGCTTAAGAATGCTGCTCTCAATTTGTAAATTCGGTTTTTAATTGGGTAGAAATATTAAATAAGAAAACATTGGTAAACGTCGGAATCTTCGTGAAAACTCTGTAAGCGGGATTTTGTATATATCTTCACATGGTTCCATAACCAAGAGTAAGGAAGCGGGGAGAGATGCAGAAAGAGGCCATCTGAAACTGGAGGAGAAAATATGCAGAAAGGAAGCAAAGGAGGGGGGAAGAGGAGCTGAAGAGAGACAAGTGGAATCAGCAAAACACATGTTTTTCTGTTCAATAGGAATCACTGTTCATACGTCTAGATGTATTTATCCAAGTTTTTCATCTCCGGCTTTAATATTCTTCAAAATATCAAAAACTGCAGATCCATGTTTCCTCTCCAAGTACAAACTCAAAATAACTGCCACATTCACACAAAAGGCACGGTCACTACGGCATCGAAAAATAATGTGCCAAATTACAGTATATGCAATACAACAAACTGATGTGTCACCACTGCGGGGAAACTCCTTTCACCTCGTCGAAACCTGGGGCTAAATATGATCCAGGACAGGGGACATAAATAACACAAGCTACTGGTGGAAACGCCCCACCTTAACGTCTGTCTCCGCCTATTACTCAACATCCACTTCATCACTACAACAAACTCAAAACAAAAGGGAATCAGGTTAAGGAGTCCAATGCGGCAAACCTTCCTGCATCCTCTGGTGATCCATTAATCTTTTGGTAACACTTGTCACATACATAGTGTTGATTATTTATTGTCTTTTTAAATCACATTTCTGCCACAACACCCACTGAACACAATATATGGAGTTTTACAGTTTTACAATGTCATGCTGTAACTGTGCTAATAATGAAGCATTGTTTCTTCTCTACCGTCTATTCGTTAGTTAATTGAGAAACATTTTTCTTAATTTAGATTTGAACAAGTAAACCTGTAAAATGTGCAATGGTTGCCAGATTGGATAAGTTCATCTTTACAGCTATCAACTGTACAGTCTCAGATTTTAGCCTTGGTTTAGATTGTAGTAGAACGTTTTTGTCAAAAGAACTTTACAACTTACCCTCAAGTCGATGAATCAATGTTCTGGATTTTGCTTAACCAACAATTCCAACTCCCACTGCTCAATTCCTAGATGGGAGCCGCGGAAAACTTCCAGAGATGCTTCTGTAGCGGCGGCGAGATCTGGTGTGATGAAATTCCCAGCTGGAGAGTTCAAAAGAGAAGACAAAAGAAAAAGGAGACTGCAAATATAGTAGTAATTGGAGGATGAGGGGGAAAAAATCCAAAGGCTTTCCGAAGTGTAGTCCAGCTCAGAGAGAATTCCCTTCACTTGCACTCTTTCCGTGTGTTCCCTTCTGTGCCTGTATCCAAGCACTAAATCCCTCAACTGCACTGGAATGTCAGGGAGGAAAGGGTGATAGTGAGGGAGACACACACACACACACACACACACGTACATGTACACGTTTGTTGGCTCTGGAGCGCAAGAGAAAAGGGAGGGGAAACTGACTTCATAGGGGAACATATTCAATGACCGTGTGTGTGTGTGTGTGTGTGTGTGGAAGGGAGGAGAGTATTTAGAGTAGCAGCACAGACTGATTAAGTCATCTGTACCCCCTCCTTCTTCTCGTCCTCCCTCCACACCCCCTGCATCTATCTTTTCAATCTTCCTCTTTCTCCTTGGCTCCCTCTCTTTCCTCTCTCTTCTTCCTGTCTATCTGCTTTAATGCTCTGCACTAGACACATTCCGAACCTGAGCAGTTCTATTCACAACGAGACTTCTGATGTTCTGATGCAGACTGAGTAACTAGTTTTATGCAAATATTTATAAGCTGCTTTTATAATAATTCACAAATAAGCACCATCATGGCTCAGAGAGTGTCAGCCTCTGAAGGTCATCTTTGAGACATGCGCTAATGCATGCAACTATTTTGCTGAAATGGCCTCCAACAGTAAAAATGCATTTGTTCTAAAATAATGTATGCACATACACACAACAAACACACAAAAACAGCTTTCAACACGTTTGTGGAAAATGCATTATAATCGCTAGTGTTGTGTGAATGCAAAATCTCATTCTACGTTTTTTTCTCACTCTCTCTCTCTTTCACCTACATTTTACGTTCCTGGATTTGTCATATACTTCTAAATCAATTTATTTTGGCTTGAGTCTGGAAACCATTACCAACAGCATCAGGAGAGGCCTCGGTGAGGGGCCCTGCAGCCGTGCTTTTCTTACTTGTTCTCTTACAACTCCATTCATACCTCTTTTCTTCCTTCTTTCTTTGGAATGATTGATTTCAAGGAATGGCGAAACTGAAGTGGTTTTAAAGAATGGCGAAACTGAAGCCTTATTCTATACTCCAGCATTTGAATAAGATGTGTTTATTATATGCATGTTGCTTATAAGTTCTGCTTCTGTTTGTTTTTATGCATGTACCCGAATACAGTGTTGGGGAGTAACGCAACACACGTACCACAGAGTTACGTTTGCGGCCTATCTTACAGTTTAAATAGATGGTAATCAGAATACAATTAACTTCTTGTTGTTTTTAAGGATTACATGGCAGTATTTTTCGGTTTCACATGTTTATCCTCTCTCTAATAAATTTTGGCAATTACATTCTTTACTGGAACACGAAATTAAAGATTAAACGTCCGTTTATTCCGTTTAAGGGAAGTTGCTGCAATCACACAATGGAAGAGTCCGAGCTGAAGCCAACACGACAGAAAAGCATTTCTCTCTTTAAAATTCAGACAACACTTCACGTTAACCTTTCAACGTCGACGAACGTATTTCCCCGCACAAAAACTGAAGAAGTAATTGCGTGAAAACGCATGAATGACAAATATTTTGCGACGTTAACACGCGTTGAGTGTGGGCCCGCGTTATTGTCACACGGAAGTCCAACTAAGCGTTTCAGTTCAGTCAAATTTTCCCCTTTATTACGGACAAAATATATATTTTAAGTGATAAATACAAAAACAACCAGCGTTCTACTCACAATACAGTCGTTTACATAATATTTTCAGTGTTTTCCCGGAACGCGTGTCCATCGCGTTATTGTGAGGTGGCGTGCGCGGAGGACTGTGGGGAAATGTTGTTCTCTCCCAGAACGGCCCAAAGCAGCTCATTTTATAGGCCCAAATCGGCTCAAAAGTTGCCAAAACTTCAGTATTTCTTCAATCGAAGGCAATTGGACTCTAGAAGACGTTCCACTTACCATCCAAAAACTAGACGAAACGGCTTCAAGAACCTAAAAGAAGTCCAGTTGCCTCAGATTCTAGCGCTCAAGCCTGTTTCATGTGTGCATTATAAATAAACTGACATTGACAACGTTTTGCTGGTTGACATGATACACAGTATCTCTCTAATGTGTTAATTTGTGGTATAATTAAATCATTATACGATTCAAAGCTTTAGACAAAATTCATTATTTTGAGTTTAGAGGATAATAAAGGGCCTTGTCTGTTTGTGACAGACATTTCTGTTTTAGCAGCTGACATCCTTATACAGTCCAGGACCTCTCCCCTACAGATTAGACAGGAAGTCAGTGAGTCAGCTGACAGGAAGTGCTCCAAAGAGACCCCCTACTGAACTGCTCGTGCTGTACTCCGCACCAGGAAGCGTTTTGGCTGTGATCCCAAACAATGTTTGACGCCCTTCCGCTTTCGAATGGCCAACACCCTTTACAGAACTACATCAGTCTGGGAATTACTCACCATGATTATAACACCGGGGAATGTGTGACTTCTGTTTTCATAGTTCTTATTAAAAGTGGAGTTAATAGCTCTAGATACTATCAGAACTGATGTAAGGGTTTTCTAATCAGCTTTTGTATTTCCTTCCTGATCAGGCAGGCGTGTAGTGTGTATTGTATTTTCATATATTCATCCTGTATGTTGCATGTGTGTGTTGCGTGTCTCTTGGCTCCCACCCTTTCCTTTCCTGTATCAAAACGCCACCCAGGGAAGAGGTAGGACCAGCATCCTTCATGCAAACACAGATTATACATAAAGGCAAATACATAGACAGTTCCTTTCTCACAGTCCCAGAGCTCTGTGCCCCTCATAACATTTCCAGACTTCCCAGTGTTGGCCGTCCCCATATTGTGAGACAGGAAACCCTGCAGAACTGTTATGGAGCTCAGGAGTTTTTGGCTCAGCACTTGAAATCTCCACAGACTCTGATTTGCCTAGAACATCCAAAAAGTAAAGACTTGCAGAATAGAAGTGTTGACAGAACAAATCCATTGAACTCACTCTCTTTCTTTCACACACAAACACACAGAGACTCTGTGTGGTGGGGATATCCGGGTTTTACAGAGTGTGTAACGATATATTGAATCCATCGGTTTGATAGACGATTTGGGGCTCATATATTTGCAACAAACTAAAACTGCAAATAAATTAAGCTCTCACAGTTCTTACCTTTCCCTTCATAGGCAATGAACTAGCTTTGAAACATTTCTTTTTCACTGTAGTTTTCACCATTACAAAAGCAAAAATAAAACCTTGAAATCTCAAGTCAAAAGGCATTTCAATGCAAAACTATTTGTTCACCAGTGTTTTCTTAATTTATTTTCTTAAATTTGTTCTTAAGACAGTTAAGGTGTTTTGTATAGTATGTTACAACTAGAACTAAAAGAAACCCAATAAGCTCATGTTTTCCACAAACAGGTATGCAGTTCAATTTGCGTAAGAATATTCTTCACCATTTGCCGATTCTGTTCTTATTAGTGAATGTCAAAATTTTTTAAATATGGTGTGAGTGGGTTTTAGTAACAAATTTCTTCATTTGAACGGTTGATGAATGAGGCCCATTGATTTCTTGTCTTATTGCAGAGTTAAGCCCATACAATGCCCCTACAACTGTCACATTTGTAACAGTGCAACATCGTAGTATGTGTCCAGCTTAGGTCTAGAATTGTCTTCTCCAGAGTCGTTTTAAAGGTTAAGTGTGTGTATCGGGTTGTCCATTTGACGTTTTCTCTGAGAGTGCTAGAAGCGTATACATCTACACACACACACACCCCTAAAGTTTACCCGGTTGACTATGATAAATCATGGCCTGAGTAGCCCCTACCCCCAGGCCAGGCCTGTAGCTCAGCAGAAAGAAGTAGGGAGAGAGGAGGCAGAGAAAATATGAAGCTGACCATTTTTATTGGGCGCCTTGTTGGCCCCCTCGTCAGAGCCAGAATAAATCAGTACAAATCACACCGCCGAGGGGGAAGTTACAGCCCCTTATTTCTACCCCACTGGAGTGGAGGAAAAAAACTCTCCAGTGCAATTACTATATCCACAGTTTCCTTCTCGGCAGACTCTAGTTGCACTCTATAAACTTCTCTGTGAAATCGCAGTGTGGTAAATCCTCATGGGCCAAGTGATGGGTTCCTTCTGGGAGGCATTTGTGAACGGCAAATGCCCTTGCATGCACCTAACACACTTCCAGTGATAAAATCTGGAATAGTTTTCTCAAGGGAGCAACAAGAAGAGTTGTTATGCTACACATAAAACAGGATGATGCATGGCTGATGTGGGTGTAGAAGGTCAGACTCTGACCACACGTTCTCTTTTTCTCTTTAAATCTTAACGTGGCAGCTTCAGTAGCAGTTAAACTTTTCCCTATGGGTATTAAAACACATAGGGCTGGCTTCTTGCTCATGGATTAAGCCTAATCTATTCTAGGCTAGGACGAGGCTTAATCCTCAACTGGGAAATTGGTCCTTAATGTTAGAATATTTTTTTTCATCCATTTTTCAGGCTCCTGCTCCGGTAGGCACTTTTGAATCTTTATCACAAGTGCAGAGCAGTCATGAATGGAGTTAATATAGTCATATAGTTGTGTTAGACTTCATGGGTTAATAGAATGTAGTGACTACAGTTACAATATGTAAAAGTCGTACAGGGTTGCACTGATTTACTCGGACTAGACGCACATTAATACATCATAGCAAGAGCAACACCGCCCCCTGTCGACAAAGCTGAAATTACTTTTTGCGGTTTTAATCCTCTGTGGCACTTTCTTGACTTGGGGTGAAATTTAGGCACTTTATGTCTACAACATTTTTACTCAGATAAATCAGTTGTGCCGGGCCACATCATGACACACAGCTTGCACAAATCTGTAAAATTAACTCGAAATATTTCTACATTTGTTTTAAACTTTGGGTTAAACATTGTGGGATTGAGGTCTTCATCCTTTTGCCACCTTAGGGTGGTGGCTCAGTTGTGGGATACAATACTCCTGTATAATACAGCCCATCCTATGTCCAGCACATCGAGCATTAAGGCCCTTAACCCCAAGTTGTTCCAGACAGCCTGTCCCTGTTATTACGTAAGTGTAATAATGATGTGCATCTATCATTGACTATGTATATATTGAACTATTGATATTGTGCTCTGAGAGGGTTTGTAAAGCTTAGTTGCTGACTAGCAGCTGAAGATTTTTGTCTGATTTTTAAGTATGCACCCTGTTTCTTGTTGGTATGGTGGTAAAATACTCAAGTCCAGGTATATCCTACAGTCATAACTATCAGCTTCGGGACCTTGAACAATTTAGGTAATCCTAAAAGAGAGAAACAGTAACCTTGCATTTAGGAAAATGTTAGTTGCTTAGAATAAGAGAATCTGATCAATGCCACCAATATAAATGCAAGCCCTTGAATCCAAGTTGTCCACGTAGTTAGGAAAATGCAAGCAGCTATGGATAAGAACAATGGCAAAAACAACATATATACAAATATAAAGAACCATCTTCTTTTGGCGGATTATAAGTAAACTTTATTGTCATCTTTGTTATGGACAAAGGCTCCAGCTAACTTGAAAATATAACCGAGTAGGTTTTTTTTTTATTATTATTTTAACTTTGGTAGATATGGTTTTCATATTTGTAGTATGAAATGTATTAAAAAGATCCATCAAATTCGAAACCAAAACCTGAAATGAGTAGCAGTGGAAATCTCCCGCTTTTCGATTTGTGAAGTTTTGTTTTGGTCCGTTAGACGGGCGTTGATGCGCATGCGCGGGGAAATACGCGCCCGAGAGGAGGGGGAGGAGGAAGAGGAGGAAGAGGAGGAGGAGGGGGCTGATGTTTGTTTAAGCAGCGACCACATGACCACCTTGTTCCTAATGTATTTAGCTAACAGCAGTTAGCCTCCTCAACTACCTTGCAAGTGAAGGAATTATCAGTCGGCGCTTTGTGCTGGATTAAGCGGTTTGTTGGCGTGGATTTTGACGGACACCGAGAGAGCGCACGATGCCAGGTATAATGTCTGAAATATATATATATAGAAATATGTTTGTTTTTGGTTTTGTAGAGTCGGATTTATTGTGACCCTCTTGTCCCTGTTCCGTGCGTATTCGCACGCTTTTGGACTTGACTTCAGCAACTAGCGTCGTTTGTGGGAATTCTTCAATCGTTGCACAGACAACGTTCGATAAAGCAAACATGGCCGTGCAAAGCCATGTTTTCTTCGGCGTTTATTGTTCATGAAAATACCTCTAAAAGAATGCGCACAACACGGCAGTTTTGTGGGTATTTTTGTTGGTGTAGTTTACCACCGGGCCGTGTAATAACCACCACGTCCATTCCTTCAAGGCCCGACTCGGGCAGTGTTTTGAGCAGGGAAAATGAACGCAGTTTTTTAAAATTCAGCCATCATGTTATTGACCAAGTCATCCTGCTTGTCCTTCCTAGCTTTTTACTTGACTTGTGGCGACCTTTTTTGTTCACCTTCACGTCCAGTTCGTCCATGAGGGCCAAGAAGTGTGTCGCTGTATCGTGTTTTGCACATTTATAATGAGGTTATAAAGACAAAACGTGTCACTAGTTGACAACGTAACTAACAAAGGCGACTCCTGCCGTCCTTCACTTGGCAAACGCTGCAACACGACACAACAGGCACATTCTTCAGCTTTGCTCTTTGTTTTGGTCGGACGTTTTTTGTGTTTGTTTGTTTGTTTTTAGGAGTGTGAGCCAAATCCGTTTTTTGGTTTGTGCTCGTAGTGCGCCATATTCGGACAGATGCGTTGTTTATCGTCTAGGGGGAAATGACCCATGTGGTTAGGTAACACTGGATTGAAGCCGCGTCGTTTTCGTGCCGAGTTTCATCTCTGGGTACAACGAGGCCCGACGTCCGCCGTCTCGTCCCGGTTTCATGGCTGCCACATTGAAGATGGAGAAACGGTTACGAGTCAAACGGGAACGTTTTGTTGCATAACTCAGCTGAACGTCCCGTTCTGTCCCCTACCTACTCCTTTGCTGTCCTATTTTTATTAAACCCAGGCTTTATTGTGTACTTTTTCTCTGTCCGGCGCTTTGCTTTTCTTAGTGATTATTTTGTCGTCAGTGCCAGACGAAGATGGACATCGCGATAAGTTTTCAGTTTTTCACTCAAATCAGACACGTTATATTACAGCTTTTTTGGTTGTTCATCAAATTTCTGGTCGTTTTCTCATTTCCGTGACCAGTCTGCAAGAGATGTCATATATTTTAATTGCCTGAGAGTTAATGTTCTTGAATAAAGAGCAAGAAGTTGTTTTTCAGCTTTTTGAAAGTGCTTTTATTTTCTACACTCCCTCCCAATATCACCTCAGTCATTCTAGAATCAGTCATTTTTACTAATAAGGATTTTCTTCTATGCTAATAATTTAAGAAATCTTTTTTTCTTTTTCTTTTTTTCAGAGGAAAGTTGCAATGAAAGTTTTTTTTCTCCCAATATTGTACTGCCCAAACTGGCAGTGACTTGTGTCTTTATCTGTGAATATTTTTATTTTTTAACCAGGTTTTGAAGTGGCTGTCAGACTGGAATTAACAGAGGCTGTTTCTCATTGCTTCCACCTCTGGCCTTTACATTTACGTTGGTGACTGAGATTATAGCCTTTGTTGAGGCTAAACAGTCACGTCACATGTAAAACAGAAATCATTTGTTTACATGGTTTCATCCTCTGCATAGTGCTGCAGTACGTAATAAAACCGTAATCCAGCGCTTATATGGACATTTGACTGCACTGTTTTATGATGCTGCCTTTACTGCTGTTCTTTATATTTTTAGGTATTACTCATTAAGAAAGAACCTGAACATTTCAGATCCCTCAGCACACATTTCGTTGTGGTTCTATCACTGGATAGTGTCAGCAGAAAGGCAAGAAGTGTGTATGACAGTGGTAACCCCATTTTTTTGGACTTTTCACACTCTTCATTTGTTTAGGACGGAGTAGGATTCTTGGCAGGCACATGCAGATTGTTAATGGGCAAAAGTTCCTCTGGCAGACACAGCAGATACACTGACAGACTGACCTTAAACTAGTTATGTGTCATGAGCTTTGCAGGCAGTGCGCAAAAACGAAACAACGAAGTAGATAAAGTGATTGATAATAGGATGCAGATTTAGAGACTTTAGTATGTCATGAATATTATTATTTTTATTAGTATCATCACACAATGTACTGCAGCATTCCACTAGTTTATTCAATTTCACATTGGTTTTGACACTTGAGATCAGTACATGACCTCTGGGAATTATTGCTAAAGATAATTTGACCGTTACACTATTGAAAGACAGCTCTCCTCATCAGTAGTTAATTGTAAGAAATGTGCATTTATTGTTGCAGCAGAATCAGGTTTCCTATTGGCTTCAGTGATTTCTGACTATTTTGTGTTGTTATCCTTGAAGTGCGTGCAATTCAGGAACTTGAGATTTCAGGAACCATCCTTTTTTGGTGAAATTTATTCATTGACAGCAGTGTTGTGAAACAAGGCGTTTAGAGAGACTCCTTACCCCAAAGTGCTAATGTGATCATTTAAAAAATCTCAGTTTAACAACTTCCACATTTAAAGAAAAAGAAGTGGCTCGTCTGTTCAGAGCCAAGTCGTATGAGTGGAAACAGTTAAAGCAGGCTCAAATAGATTAACTGCTTGTGCGGAAATGAGGTCACGTTCACATATCTGATCCACTTTAAACCGGCAACGTCTTCAGACAGTGTCCACCGTAAGCTAATTTACATACTTCCTCTTCACATTGGTAAAAGATCAGTGCGACACTTAAAGGTGCATTAGCCCTATTATGCAAGCTGGATTCAAACATGACTAAATGGTACCCAGTCCTGAATTCGTTCCCGCAAACCCTGGGCAGGCGCCAACACACTGCAGGGAACACTCGGTCACCCCTTACAGGGCCAATTTAGAGTCGCCAATTAACTTATAGTGCATGCTTATGGACTGCGGAAGGAAAGCGGAGGCCCCAGCGGAAAACCACGCGAATGCGGGGAGAGCTTGGAAACTCCACACAGAAAGGCCCTACAGCCGACCACTGTGCCGCCCTATTCTGCTAATACTTCCCCAGTGTGTGTTAATGTACTGTTCCTTTAAAGATATATTACCTCATGCCATCATGTGACTCCACCCAGTCCAGTCTGCAGCTACATTTGTGTGTGTTTCTATTATTTTAAAATCACAAGGATAAAACATCTTTCATTCCAAGAAATACCCAAGCTTTAATAGTTGAGCATATTTACAGTACAAACTGTGTTATGAACCATGAGGGCAAAAAACAAACCTCAAAAACCCCCCACAAAATAATGAATCGTAATCGAGGCAGAATGTTGAATATTTGGCAACTAATTTAATAATTAATTAGTTGGGTCTATGTTATTATACACATAAGTATCCGTACCCGTGCTTTGTCGTCACAAAAACTGAAGTAAATGCATAAATGACATTTTTCTCGACGTAAACGCTGTTTGTTATGGCACACAACTCCCACAGGAAAGTCATTCACTAAAGAGTTCCAGTTCAGTCAAGTCTTTACATTTAATACAGACAAAACTCATTTTTAGTTGATAAATAACAAAAAACAGCCAGCGTTCTACTCACAATAAAGCAGTTTACATAATATTTTCAGTGGTTATCTCTGACGCATGTCCACCGCGCTATTGTATATGTGGAAAGCCATCATGCATAAAAATGTAGTCAAAAATTAATTATAGGCCAAAATGAGTCCAGATTGACTAAAAATGGCCAAAATGTCAATGTTTCTTCATTTTCAATTAATCTGATTTTTGTTTGTCCATTTTTTTAATGTTAGCAAGTAAAACATTTGATAGAGAAAAATAAGTTTTATTTAAAAATGCTGGAAATTATATTTTCCGTTTTTATCCGATTAATAATCAAATCGAAAAAATAATCAGCAGATTATCAAAATAATCATTATCAATAATAATTAATAATCACTGCAGCCCTTAACTAAACTATAAGTCAGGTTTAGTTTTGGTGACTATTACTGCAAATGTGTCATTGTTGAGGTGCACCTGTGTGCATTGCTTGTCTGAATGGAGTTTATGCCCACAGTGACCACATTGGCCCAGCGATGGCATCCGCATGCAGTGACGTCATATTAGTCTTGAGCTAAGACCAGTGTTACTCAAGCTTGCATCATGCCTTAATTTAGAGACGTCCCAGGCGGGTTTTAACCTGCTGATTTCTTACAAGCTTTTTAATAATGCAGTCTTTTTTTTTAACCGTGTTTGTGGTTCTAATGTTATTTTATGTGGCCTCTTTTGGCTCCGATGGAATTGTATTTGGCCATGTTGAGGTTGAATACAGGAGGGCAGAAATTTCTGATCGGCTGCCAGTGCAAACACAAAGTGGCTGATGTTAGAAACCTCACCTTCAATCGCTGAGCAACAGGGACAAAATTGACTTGTGTATATTTTATTTTTAGGCGTTGGCGTGAAATGTCACACATCGTTACTATATTTTGACAGAATGAGGGAAGGTGTGAATGGCCAGCGCATGTTGGTAGCTGCCCACTAGGGAAGGAGTGAATGTTTCATCCTACATTAGAAGTCACAATCCGTACTCGGCATGTACGTGCAAATATGTTTCATTTGATGTTGAAAGCAGAGAAAGTGAACATTGTGACGTCCCTAGCAGCAGGTTGTGAAGCTTGTGTTAAAGAGAAGACAGTGCTGTATTGTCTATGCTGACAAATATTCAGTGTTTTTCACCCTGGGGGTGGGAATAAATGTGTGCATTTATAGGATTGATTCATTTGTGGTAGATTCTACATAGGGCTGAACGGTATGGCCTTAAAATAATATCGCGATACATGATACTCTCTTTCTGGGAGAAAACGACATTTCCCACAATCCCCCGACTCGGAGCCGCGTCACAATACTGTGAAGGACGTGCGTCTGGAATAATATCAAGTAAACAGCTGTATTGTGAGTAAAACGCTGGTTGTTATTTATCGACTATAATATTTTTTTGTCCGAAGTAAAGGGGAGGATTTCACTGAAGTGGAGTAATATCGCGAGCGCCTGCATTGAGTCGCTAAGAATATGTGCACATACTTCTGTTTTAGTGCACAGCATTACAGAAGTATTGCTGTTGTTTTTCGGAACTGTTTCGCTTCCATCTCCAATAAATGTTTCTGAAATCGTGTGATATTCAGCTCTCTCTGCACGCTCGCTTTCCTCCGCTTCCAGAACAAAACGCGCTAACAGGCACGCAAAATCACACACTGAAGGTAATAGTAAAAATCGTGTCCACGTTTATTTTGGTGAACGAAACGAGACAAGTAGTGGAGGAACTTAAAAAAACATACCCTGCAACTGGTCTGCTCTAAGACAGTAGAATGACAGCTAAGATTGGATAACACAAAGAAAACTCTGCTAGCGCACTGTGTGTTTGTTTTTCTCCGCTGAAAATGAATATTAACGGTGCATCGGCGAATCGGCTGTCGGACTGGGGCGGTGCGTAGCATTTATCTACTTACCGGCGCTGCTACCCTAATGTGTGGCTTCAATACGTGTATAAATGCAAAGCCCCGCCCCAGTCTGACAGCTGATTCGCCGATGCAGTGTCAATCTTCATTTTTACCAGATTTTTTTGGACGCTCGGGGGAATGAGCGCTCTGCTTTGAGAGGGCAGAGAAAAGTGACGTACATGCTGTGTGTTTAACATTTAATGTGAGGATTTGTACTCGATATTCACGATATAGTCATTTGCTACATCACAAGCCACGATATGTCGAGTATATTCGATATATTGCCCACCCCTAATTCTCATTTTTTTTGCTGTAAAGTTGAAGGAGACGGTAACGAGGATCTGGCTCTAAAGCTCTCACTGCATGGAATTTATTGACGTTTTGTCTCGTCTGGGTTTTGGGCTTGGCAGCTTAGATCCCCCCCTCACCCCGGACTCTCTCATAGATTTGGGCGTCATGCTTCAAATCGCTGTTGGATACCTAGTCTTTTTAGGAGCAGATTGACTGTACCTCTGTTTGCAAAGGAGAGACGATCCTAAAGAAACATGGAGAGTTTCTGATCAGTGTTTTCTGATAGCGTCTTTAAGGCATTTCCTGAAATCAGAGCACAAACATGAATTAAAAACGGTGTGAGATTGCGGTCACTTGGAGCAAGTTCATGTTTATTCTGGCCGTGTGCCAGCTAGCGGTATACAATATATATATATATATGTTTTTCTCATGGGGAGGACGGTGAGCTCTCCAGCAGGGCTGGAATGTTGGGTGGAGATATTACTGTTTGTTTCAGAGGTGAGGAAATAATCAGAATTAAGTCTTGGAAAAAAATGACTCGTTTCTTTTCCTGAAATCGGATGTGTATACTGATTTTGGTTTGTGCTCCTCTGCCGTCTCCAATTTAGTTAATTTAGAAATAATGTTACTGCGGATTAACTCTACAGTCAGAGCTGTACTGTTTGCACCACGCTGCGCTTTAAACGGTCTCCGAACCCTTATTTTCATTACCCTCGGGCTGTTTTGAGTTTCGTGTTGTTGGACCTTTAACGCCTTGATTTCTTTGATGGACTCCTTTAACAACTCGATCTGGGTTGCGTGTCCTTATTGGAGCTGCTGTGACCGCTTCATTAACCTTATCGCAGATGACCTAGAAATGTTCCGTCTTTACTGTTGCTGTTTTCTGGGGATTGATTGCGTCTGCGATTATGGTTGGCCTGTTGTGCTTTGAGGCTGTGCACGGATGTTCCCTAAGCTGTGTTAATAATTGATGTAACCCAGACTAAGATGTTTCAAAGGATAGGGAAAATACAGCTGTAAATACTTAACTCGTACGACCCGGAGCTGCCGATCACAATCAGCTGAACATTAAGAATACATTTACTTTACATTTACGCATAAAGTCAGGGAAGGAGAAGCAGTTGAAGGATGAGATAAGTGTAAGATGATGAAATAAATCCATTTAAAAAGGGAAATTTAAACAAGACAAAGTGATTACAAAATAACACACGACTCTCACAGGAAAGTCATTCACTAAAGCGTCCAGTTCAGTCAAATCTTCCCATTTATTACAGACAAAACTCATTTTTAGCTGATAAATAAAAGAACCAGCGTTCTACTCACAGTACAAACATTTACTTGATATTTTCAGTGTTTATTCTGACGTGAGTCTACCGCGTTACTGTGACGTGACTTTCATGCAGAATGCCGTCTTGCACTAAAATGTAGTTCTCTCCCAAAAATGAGTCCGAATTGGCTAAAAATGGCCAAAACTTCAATATTTCTTCCTTTTCAACTAATCAGAAAAGATTGTTTTCTATTTTATAATGTGAGGTGAATTAAAAAAATAAATACAGAAAAATAAAAACAGGCATTAAAGGAATGCTGGAAATTAAAGTTTGTTTTTTTTCTGTTTAACTGATTAATAATCAGTTACTCCAAAAACAATCAATTAATTGAAAAAAATAATTGGCAGATTAATCGATTAACAGAATAATCATTAGTTGCTGCCCTACAAAACTCAAACAAAAATGTTTTAGCTGATAACTAACCACAACAAGCAGCATTCTGCTCACAATACAGCTGTTTATTGAGATTTTTTCTCAGGGGTGTACGGGTTAATTTAGATTTTTTTTAAAAAAGGAACATTCCGGAATAAAAGCCAATTGGTTGTACGTTTTCAGACTTGTCTTTTTTCAGTTAATTTTTTTTTTTTTTAATCAAATTATTCATTAATC
This sequence comes from Distichodus sexfasciatus, assembly GCA_032718565.1. NCBI lineage: Eukaryota > Metazoa > Chordata > Actinopteri > Characiformes > Distichodontidae > Distichodus > Distichodus sexfasciatus. Next base: position 104,082 of record JAVGVS010000418.1, on the reverse strand, counting down.
AATGAAAAACTCAACAGAATACTCAATTACAAAAAGAGTCGATAGCTGCAGCTCTATACTTTACACAATCATATATAAAAATGCAACCCAATTAGGAATAAAATCAGAAGAAGAGGGGAAAAAGTGAGCAGAGTATCAAGTGTAATGAGCAAATAAAACACAAACATCATTAGGAAAGAAAAATATATTTTTTTAAATTCTTACAAATTAAGAACTAAAAATAAAGGGGCAAATAAGGATAAAGATGATTTAAAGCAGCTGTAAATACTCCTCTCATGTGGTGGACGTTTCCCCAAATTTAAGGACTAGAAAAGGCCCTTGACGTCGGTCTTAAAAATCACTCCCATGTTGTCAGGGTTGGTGTCTCCAAGTCTGTAAAAATCAGCGGGACATTTTGTGGGGTTTATTTTCAGTGAGCTACGGCCTTTGCAGCTGGTACATGCTCTGCTTTATTTAATCTGTCTGTCTGCTTATGCAACAGGCACGACTCATCGCTGCTGACGTCATAACACGCACACAAGAGGCAGAGAGAGAGATGTCCGGCCTCTTCTTGGGGTGTGTGGGGTGTGTGTGTATTGAATATGCATGTGTGGAGATCCTCTCACAGAGCTTAGTTGATGGAGTTGCACAATATTGGTCCAAAAAAATGAGCATGCAAAACGTAGTCAGAGGAGTATAGCTGTAAATAAATGCAGAAATATTTTATCTAATGACTTGAATCACTTGAGTTCAGTTCCAGCCCTAATCTCATGTATCTTGATTTAGTTAATCAGTCTACCGGATTAATCTGCATCCGGTGTGTTCGAATTGGGTTGGACTTGAATTCTGTGGGAAGGCAGTTCTTTAGGCCCGGGTCGTCCCTCTCTTAGAGGGTTTTTTCCTGCTGGCAGCGCCCATTATTAATACCAATCCTTGTTGTTGTTGTCGCAGCGCTTCAAGTTGAAATCTGTCCAACTTTTAAAACAGCGCTGCACTGGTCCATGTTACTTGTCTCTTGCTAGCCCATCGAAATCGAGGAAGGGGCGGGGCGTACACTGTCAAAAACTCACTACAAATGGCGGCAGCTCCAGAAGATTTCATGTAGGGCCCTATGACTTCCGCGATGCGGAAAACACGGACGGAATCGTGGAATTCAAAAAATAAAATGGAATCCGTTGTAAAACGCAGAGTGTCGTATAAATCGCTGATATCGGTGTGTGGGCAAAGCAAAGGTTTCTAATCAATTTCGGGCAGCAGCACCCTGTACATGTTACCTGTTGAGGCGGGACTCAGCTTTCCACACACACGAACGCACAGACATAGAGGGGAAAATGTCAACGGTCAGCTATGGCGAAGAGGCTCGCTCAAAAAAATGACGGAATTCCAGTGTTAGTGCTACGTTTAGAGCAGAACAATGCCCAAATGATTTTTATGAATCGGGAGAACAACTCTTTTGTACGTTTTGCCAGCGCACGATAAGAACATGTGACTGCCTCTTACAGTCAAAAACTCACATCAGAAACGTTTTGTTTTGCATGAAAAAAAAAGAATGTTTTTTGTTGTTTACAGGTCAATGTTTTACCAAAGCAGAAAATGTTCTGCTGAACCCCAGCACTTTGTTGAAGTTGAAGAAGTCATTTAATGTGATTTTTATTTTTTTTTTCTATTGCATTGTTCTTTTCTCCCATCCACTCCATAATTATGATTATAACATAAAACACGGAATTCAAAAGAATAAAAATGGAAAAAACAGAATTCAGGAAAAAATAAAACGGAATTTAGGAAAAAACTAAACGGATTTCATAGGGCCCTATTCATGCACCCGATCTCGTCTTGAAGACGTGAGAATGTATTTCAAACGTTGCCACACATTCTAAAATGCGATTTCTCTCCATCTTGTCGGCTAAACTAGCGAGCTCAAAGAAACACCTTGAAATAGGAACTAACGCGGAATCGCACGACAGCGCTTTATGTAACTTGGCAACAACAAGCGCTGAGAGGGTGTGCCGAGAAAGCCCTCTGGAAGTGAGGTTTTGAGCAATCTCCGCGGGAAAAAATAGCGTTTGGTGGAGACGGGCCCTAAAAGTCACGTCACTGAGCCCTAACCCTTTACCCAATGTTTAAGGCTTTAATCTTTAGGGATAAGCTCATCACCTCCAGTGGCATCCAGTTTGGTGCATTTTTACTGATATTCATCCTGAATCGGTTTATTTTATTCCTAGGATTAATTTTATTCTTTCTTGTCGTCTCTTTCTCAGAACCAGCAGAAATGAACGGGCCTGACGTAGCGAAAACGCCAGGAGGCGGGGCTCCGGCGAAAGAGGGAAAGGAGACGGTAGCCAACGGGCACACAGAGGGAGACGCCAACCCCTTTGCAGAATACATGTGGATGGAGAACGAGGAGGAGTACAACAGACAGGTACACACACACACACACACACACACACACACCGCCCTCCAACCGCATGCAATGGAACACATTCATTTATAGATAGACTGTGAATTTATATTCTATTTCCAGCCTGGTGAAGTCAGAGCCAGATAGATTGATAAAGACTCAAACTCTCATATGGAACGCCCTCATGGCAAAAATGTACTTCTCTCCCAGGAATGAGTCAAAAATGAGTTATAGGCCAAAATGAGTCCAAATGCTCAAAAATTGCCGTTCTTAAAAAATGACGTTCTATAATGTTGGAGAGTATAAAATAAATATAGACAAATGCATTATTTGTTATTATACAGTTTTACTCTATATCCAGATGGATTCCAAATGAATAAAGAAGTGTTTCCACCTGGCACTAACCTTAATTTTTCTTCATAGTACTAAGCCATAGAATGGCTCTACGTAATCGTAACCCTAACCCATGGCCAACCTGTTTACGTTTTCACGCTGATTCTTGACATTTACAAATGTTTTCTTATTGGAGATTTGTTCCTAAGTAACAACAGAATCTACTACTGCTGAAGAGCACTCTTGCACAATTTTAACTGCATGCCTGTTGGTTAAAACATTACCTTATGGGGTTTCCTTCAATTCTGCTGTTGTGTAATATATTATTTAATTATTTTAACTTTTCTTAAGAACATATTTAAGAAAAAACGTATGGCCGAATGAGGCCCACTCTTATCAGATGAATACTCTGCATGTACTGATACCCAAAGCCCAGTTACCTGCATCAGCATCGTGACTTGTATCGATTCACCCCTAACGCTGACACACGCTTCTGCAGTTCTCGATTGTCGAGCTCTTACCAAGCCGGTCGCTGCGTTAGCTGACAAGCAGTGGCTTGTGTGTGATATCTTGACCCACATACAGTATGCCCACTTGTGCAAACACACATCAACCTTTGTCTTGTGCAAAGGCGCTGAAGTTGTCGTTAACCCTTATCGTCCCGGCTGTCTCCACACCACGATCCGTTTGCGTTGTGTCTCAGGTGGAGGAGGAGTTGTTGGAGCAGGAGTTCTTGGAGCGCTGCTTCCAAGAAATGTTGGATGAAGAAGACCAGGATTGGTTCATTCCGGCGAGGGACCTCCCTCCAGGAGTGGGCCAGATTCAGCAGCAACTCAACGGCCTGTCTGTCAACGACAGCAACACAGAGGAGATCGTGGTAAGCTTTGGAAAAATAGAACCAAAATTCTAATACAAATACGACTTTGAACACTTTTAATGATTACTTCTAGGGCGGTGCAATATGACTGAATATATCAGACGACAAAATAAAACTTCCATTGTTTCATATCGTTTATTAAACAAACTGTTTACAGCAATATTTTTTCATGTTTTGATGAGGGTTTGCAGTAGTCACCACGGCGCCATGTGGATGTAGGATCAGAGAATTCTATGGCGTTATGTTTGTGCCTTAATTCTGAGCGTGCAGTGGAAGTTGCCCATGTCTCTGCACACTCCGTTCTGCTTGCCCTCGCTCTCAGATCAATGGAACGTCAAAGGTGCCACAATTCGCCTTCAAGTTAGTGAGTGATTGTCATTGTGAACACAGCACAGCACACAGTGCGCCACAACAAAATGTGGCATCGGCATTTCACCCACACGTGAACGAGCAGTGCGCAGCTGACATAAGCAACGCCTGGGGAGCACTGAGTACCTCAGTGTTACCTTTACCTGTCCTGGGATTCGAACCTGTGAACTTGCGATCATGGGGCGAATGCCCTAATCGTTATGCTATCGACTGATAAATTTAAAGGCGCCTTACTAGAGCTCTGTAAAAAGTTCCACCTTTTACGGCCGTTTTATGGCACAAAAAGTACCGTTTGACGCCAAGTCACTTGAGCGCCGCTACAAGCGTGTTTTCAACGCTGTAAAAAGCACCAGTATGTTAGAGCAGGGCAAAAAAAAAGGGTGTTTTACTGACGATTGTATAAAAATATTGGCAAATTGTGGCAGCTTTTGGCGTTCCATATGAGCATGAAGGCGGAGTGTTTCGAACAGGTGTGTAGACTGGGGCGAGTGCACACAGATGTAAGATTTTGCTCCAAAGAAAATCTTCAGCACTTGCCTCCATAAAGACTGAAATCTGAAGCCCCTGTTATAAAATTCTTCAACTCTAATGGTTTTAAGTTGCGTCTGAATTGGCTCCAGTTCAGAAAAACCTCAGGAATTGGACCGTGGAACTTACACTCCGTTCTTTCATCTTGTTTTCAGCGCAAGAGCAGATTAAACCCCGAAGCCAAGGAGTTTGTCCCGGGAGTGAAATACTAGGGGTTGGTCTCACCCTCCGGAGATGCCCTCACAAACACACGTACACATACATTTACACACACACACTGACATGCTCACACACCCAGAGACTTTTTGGCTGTAGATGCTACAGCCTTGTATACACTCACACCAACACCACACACAGCTGTGAGGCGCGGAACATGCAGAGGAGGGTGAAGTGTTGTTTTTGGTAAGGGGGGGTTCACATACAAGCTTTTTATTTACGTTCGTTACATTTAAACCATTGGCAGGGAGTTTAGATGTGGCCTCTAGGAGGTGCTGCGCAGCCTAACGTCATTCTCCGTACAGAGTTTTCTTTCTTCACTGGTTAAAACCAAAAGAACCGTTCACATCCTCTCTCATTTAGAATTCTGTGCCTCATCGGGTATTTACTTTACCTTGCCTGTCTATATTTGTTTTGTTTTGTTTTTTAAGCTCTGAGCTCTTGACTTGCCATGGCCTGTATTGAGGGTGTTTGGTGCTGTAGAGATTGGGGAGGGGGGAGGCTTGAATGGACGTAAAGGATGCGGGTGGGTTCGTACAGAGTGCAGAGGAAATGGCTGTGGAACTTCACACGAAAGCATTTTGGTTTTTGAGTAGGGATTCTTACATGCAAGATTTAAAAAATCATTTGAAAAAAAAAAAGGAGAAAAAGTCAATAAAATAAAAAAATGTTGGTTCCCAAAATTGAGATGTCTTGTGTTTTGCCTGTGTTGTGTTTTCACGTTTCTACCAGAAACATGCGAGTTTAAGTAGGACTGAACTAGAACAGAATTAATCCAGAAATTGCAGAGTCCTCAGAGGCCTCGTTCACCAATATTTTCTTAAAAGTGATTATTTGTCGCACCACAATGAAATGTGACCTCTGCATTTGACCCTTTGCCACAAAACTGCTCTCTCTGCTGCTGATTGTCTGATTTTTGGTGCATTAGGCATGTGTTTGCCCTGCATTCTGCTCAAATAAAAAGCACAGAGGAAGTAGTGCATGGGGTGAGGTCGACACTCTCTGCAGGAAGGCAACTTTAGCTGCGTACTGACTCACACAAACATGAGAGCGCATGACAGATGGAGATGCCCAGATAAATAACTACATATGCTGAATGTAGACTCGCCAGCTACGTTACAATTACAGACTGCAACCCATCTGCTGCTATGCACGTTCTCTCATCCGTCATGTGGCCTGAAGCCTACCATCCAAACTGGCCAGTTTCAGACCACACCATCTCAGCTGACCTAGTATTATTTAGGAGGTTATCAGTGTTAGAGAGTGATTAATTCTTCATGCAGAGTTATCCCATCCTCATCGCCAGTTTATGTCTTTAACCACTCAAATAATGATTAGAGAAATGAAGTTCTTGAAATTCATAACTTTCCTGCCGAGCAAGACAGGGAGACGACATATTCATGCGCTCAATAGTAAACACCTATCAGGCTGTACTGCAGAGAACATGAGAGGGATAACTCCACGTGAAAAATTAGTCCATAAACTACACTACTAACATTTTTTCAGTAGCTTATCAGTGAAGCTACTTTAGGGTGACCAGATTTAGTTAGCTAGGCTTTCCGTGTAGCTTGTAGTGTAGCTAACTACTATATTAAATCAGTAACTTGGCTACTTTTAGCCATTCATAGCTTGTAGCTTGCGGATATACCTTTTAAATGATGATACTAATATTGTAGTATCTTATACTGTTACAAGTGCATAAGAAACCAAACCTAAGATTTTATACATAGTATTACATGTAGATGTATGGCATTTAGCTGACACTATTGTCCAGAGCAACTAACATTTTCTAATTACTGGAACAGTCTCCGTGGAGCGACTTAGGTGCTCAAAGTATCAAATTCGCTAGAGCTGGACGTAAGATAAAGACGTATTTGAACCCACAAACTCCCTGTAACTGAGTATCTTACCGCTAGATCACTTGTTAACTATCTAATCAGAAACATCTCTATGCTAATTCAATGCTTTTCAAAACTGTCTTTGTGTACATGTCCTGAGTAGTCCAGTTACAGTGTGGAGGAGGAGGGAAGGCAGGGGTTGTGTAGGCGTTTTATCTTAGCACAGAGAGAGAAAGACTCCTATAGAATCCCTTCTGCTGCTCCTGGAGTTAAAACAATGCCAGATTTCTACACTATCAGTCAGTTTCCAGGACTGTGCAGTTCCGTCTTCAAAGGTTGCTATGGTTCTTGGCTCCTGTTCATACATATATTTCCATGCATTTCCATAATAACTTTAAAGTTCACCTTTGACTTTGACCCAGAAAATCAGATAATACACTTGGACTGAGAATGAAAATAAGCAAAGAGTAGAGTTCATTTGGAATAAATTCAGTTTGGCATAAAGCCCACAGCAAAGGCAGCTTGGGGCTACCTCGTGTCATCAACTCGCCAGACTGTTTATAATACTGAAGTAGTATTCAGTAGTATTCTAAAAATACTGAAGTCGAGGTAATATTTGAGCGTTTTTGACTCATTTCTGGGAGAGAAGTACATTTTTGCCAAGAGGGCGTTCCATATGAGAGCCTCGTCACAAGAACTTGGTGGAGGCACATCGGGAATAAATAAATATCAAGTAAATTGCTGTACTGTGAGCAGAACGCTGGTTGTTTTTGTTATTTATCAGCTAAAATATAAGAGCTACAATATTTGTCTTTAATAAGTGGGAAGATTTGACTGAACTGGAACGTTTTAGTGAATGTTGGTCTTCCCTGTGAGAGTCGTCGTGCGCGCTAACAAACAGCGCGTGTGTTTATATCGCGAGAAATATCATTTATGCGTTTTTACGCAATTATTTCAGCTTTTGTTCACGGAATTACTCAAATATTTTAACAGAGGAATTGATATAATATCTGTTCAGTTCAAAGTCTTGTGATTCTGACGGTATGCGTGTGGTTTCTGTATGTTAAAAGTGATACTGAGTTATTAAAAAACGAATTAATAACCAACGAAAATGGCGTGCGTCGAGCTGAAACGGTTAAACTTTAAAAATTTAATATGAAACAACTCTTCTGGGATGTGTTCATTTAGGCTATTTACCAAGAGCTGAGTGCAGCCGGTGACCTGAACACTGCAGTTGTCGCGCACATTTTTGACGCATGAGATGCACGTGACCGAGTAAAAATGCTGGTCATCATAATCAACTAGCCCGGAGTCAAAGTAAACTTTGTCATCTCTGCTTTATTCAGGTATACAAAGAGACGAGACGACGTGCCTCCAGCTTCCACAGTACAAAAAAGAATAAAAAAATAAGGCAAATTATATAAATATAAACAACGCACATAGAGTAAGCAAATTGAGAAAAATACAACCGGTAATATGAAAAATACAACAGTAATGTTTAATAATGTGGAAAGAAATAAAGTGGAAAGAAATTACAATCATTAGTATGTGCAAATGTGTTTTAATAATATATAATAATAATTTTATTCAAATAAAGGGCGCTGCCCTTGTTAGCTGCCCACTGCTCCTTCACGGATGGGTCAAATGCAGAAGTCACATTTGGTTGTGGTGCACTGTGTGCTGTGCTGTGTTCACAATGACAAATAATCACTCACTTTCATGTTTGCATCAAGAAATTTGGTCCATTCTTCACTAGAGTTTGGCATTGGATTGAAAACTAATCAAAACAGACATTAAGAACCTCTAACTGACATAATCTTGCCCATAATGGTTATGTCGATAATTTTTTGTCTTTCTTTCTTTTTTAATAATTCGGCTAATAGTTTCCTGGTGTGTGTTCATGTAGGGGAGACCGGGTATGGTCGTAACACGTTTTTTTTTCAGCACCTAAAACTACTATTTGTTTCAAAGCTACAGTTCTGGAACTTTTAGGCAAAGTACCCACATTTGTCTACTACAAGTGGCAACCATTTAAATCTCCTCAACTGTATCACAGAATTTGTGAGATTAGGACAAATACAGAGTGTACACCTATTGGGGTAGATTGTAACAGGTAGACAAAATGCAGAAAAACAATGGAACTCCATGTGACAAACAATCCATTCTTCACATAGAGAATGAAGATCATATTAATGTTTTAAACAAAATATAAAAAAGCATAACGTTTATACTTTGTGTGTGTGTGTGTATTTGTGTCTTTCTGGGAGAGAGAGAGCTGAAGAGTATCTTATCCCTGAATGCTGGAATTGGTGGTGTTACAACTCCCCCCGTGTTACGACCAGACCCGCTCTCCCCTACTGTCCCCTTAAACATGCACTACCACCTACAGTATGTTGTCACGACGCCGCCCTGTCCAGTCTACGATTAAACTGTTTCCTTCAGTTATTTATAAATCACAAAAATTTGCACTATTCATTAGACAAAATATGCATGCAACCATGCTTTATAGTTGAGCATATCTGCAGTACAGTGAAATTCACCATTCATAAGGAACATGAGTCTCAGTGCTGCGGGACTATAGAAAGAGAATACCAACTTGCAGGGACGGAACTCGCAGTCGTGGAATTGCTTATTGATCTCAAAATAATAAATTAAAAACAGGTCGAGATCTTGCTGAATGGAGCAGAGAGGACGTCCTGAATAGGACCAGCCTGGGGAGGGGGCTCGTGATGAATAGTTTTATCGCTGTAATCGTTAATGACATTCACTGCACCATGAATAATAGATGATCTGTGGCAGCTCAGATGATATTTCAGTGTCTGAGCCAAATATAAGGTCGAGCTATCTTGTGCGCAGCTGCTGGCAGAATAAGATGCCAAAGAAGCCATTCATTAACACAATGAAACACGCACTCGGCCCTCTAGTAGTTGATCTGGGATATTGCACGGTGGAGTATTTTCTTCATTGTCAGTGGGGTCAGTTTACCAGTTTCTAATGTACAGTATTAAGCTCTGTGGCTGACCAGTACTCGTAAAGATGTAATTGAGGTTGTCACTTTTTTTAACCGTTTTACTTGGCTATCCAGAGCCCCGGTGCAGTGCTGTGATCAGATTTTATACTTCAAACTGAAGTTAGGAAAGACCCAAGAACTTATCCTGAAAATGTAGGGGAGCTTTTTCTGAAATCCTGGCTACGTTACAGCTCTTTCAGTTCCTAAATCTCCTCATTTCCTCAGTATAAACAGACTGGTTTAGAGCATACATTATTCATGATGATGATGATGCATATCAGTGATGCATCAGGTGACTATAATCGTGGCCCTCGTTCAACAACCATTCTAAGGAAATTTGTTCTTAAAACCTGCTTACATAGTTTTCATGAAGATTCTGACATTCACTAGTGTTTTCTTATTTGAGATTTGTTTTTAGGCAAGACTAGAATCTAAAAATGGGGAAGAACAAAATTTTATTGCAATCCTTTTTATGCAAAACATAAGCTTATTGGGTTTCTGTCACAAAATTAACTGAAGTTGACAACAGACTCTAGAAAAAATCACCACACGCTGTTTACTGTCACTGTAAATTCTACAACTCATTTTATTTCCTTTCTACTTCTAGAGTCTTTCAATATTCTGAGTTCATGTTTTATGTCCCTTAAACCTGTTATATATATATATATACACAGTATATATAAGAAAAGGTGTTGGTCACATTACATTAATATCTTGTTTAATTCAATGCAGCAAGACATAAAAATATAAAAGGTTACAGTATACTGAATGCTTAAGATAACATCAAAATATATTTCCCTTATCCCAGACATGAACAGCCTTCATGCACATTCTTATTTTCCAGTTAAATCACCTGTAAACCTTGGACTGATTTGCGAGTTACATTATAATAAGACCCTAATTCCAAAGCAAAAATCTATAAACGCTTGCTTATGTTTAACAGGAGCTTTAGAGTTGAACAGTGTCTGAAAATGATAAACTATAGCACAGCTTCAGGCTGGGGTTAGACCTGACCACATGGATTTTTCCATGTTAAAGTGTTTTAAAAAAGCAAGATTTTTTCCCCCCAGATTTCGCTGATCTACTGTTGGGCCCGAGATGCAGGTAAAAAAAAAAAAAAACTGAACGTGCTGCTCCCAGTGTCAGGTGAGTATGTGAGGAGATCTGTTGAGAATGCTGATCGCCCGACTTAATTTTTCGAATCACTGCTCAGGGAAAGAGTAGCTGAAGAACACACTTGCACAGGTGGAGTAGTCGAGAGGAAGGGTGGCACCGGCGTTCTGGGCTCCAAGCTTGGCACCACCCAGCGCAGAAGACTGGGACAGCGTGAGGAGGCTGTACTTGCGGAAATGGCTGTAACCCGAAGCCTGGGAAAGGACCTGAGTGAAACCTGAAAGAAACCACAGATACACAACAGTATCGGTCTGTGGTCACGTTGGATTTGAAAAAAGTCCACACATACCGAGAACAAAAAGTAAGTAACCGTTCGTTCATAATAAGTAATATAACAGTAATAATAAAATGGGAAGAATGTTTTCAAAAATGTGACAATTTTAGTCAAGTGTTTGGCCGTCAGAAAATAAGAAAACAAAAAGAGGATGTGGTGTATTCTGTCATGTGACCTCTCTGGTCAACACTAACCTTCCTTCATCAGCTCCCAGCTCCTCCATACAGATCCAACACACAGGATGGGTAAACCCAGCTGACCCGAGAACAGCTCCTACAGCAGGGCAGACAGACTGTCAGACTGTATGTACAGCACATGTACACAATGTTTTTATTTGGACTCAGGATGTCTAACCTGGTGGGCTTTGGGCAACACGGCTATGATATGCTGTGCCAGAACTTTACCAGCCTGAGTAAACACGTAGCAACACAGGGCATCACCTGAGTTGGCACCTGAAAAAGACACAAAGAACATTAGAAACTTGGGATTGATGCCTTTTTCATGCAAAATTACCCAGTACAAATATCTATATATTATACTTTCTCAGATGTATGTATGGGTGTGAATAAATTGATTAACACAAAGGGTTGGTCATATTCATTTAATATTTTACCTCAATTTGAAAATTAACAATTAATTTTTGTTGCCCTCAGTTTTTACTGTAAATATGTGCAAAAACCAGTACCAGTAACTATTCTTAATTTTATGAATGCAGGTTGAAACCATTAACCTTTTCCCAATCCTAACCGCTTTATTTTACCTTCTGCAAGTTTTCTGCAAAACCCAGCAAAGTGCGATTTCTGGAAGTTTCTGTACAGGTGAGGCAGCATCCCCATCAGATTGGACACCTACAAGTCAATAAAAAGGATGTTAAAATGAAAATCTATTCACCTAAACACCTAGATGGTTCTCACTAACCTGAAAATACTCCTCCATGGCCTTCCTCACATATGTGATATCATGTGGAGGTGCCACGAGATTATCTCTGGCGTCAAACACAGTTTTTACAGCAAGATGTGATATCCAGAATGCTGGAGAGACAGCCAGAGATACACAGACACTGAGAATATGGAAAAGCCAGTAAACGTTGGCGTTTAGCAGTTGTAGAGATTGTTACCTGACCCCTCGTCCCCCATCATATGACCCCATCCTCCACAGCCCACTTGTGTTCCATCAGGATTCACTAGCTTACAGTTTGAACCGGTGCCCGAGATCACTACAACACCACCTGCAGAGGCAAGGATCTTTAACCGTCTTGTAATATAAAGGTTTAATACACTGCGTGTCAATATTATTGGCTGGTATGAGTTAATTGCCAATAAACTGATAAAAATAAATTTACTGTCCCCAAGCATTGCTCTGATTGAGAGCAGGCCTGCAACTAACGATTATTTTGTTAAACGATTAATCTGCCAATTTTTTAAAATTAATTGATTATTATTTGGATCAAAAGAAAAAAAATCATTTCCAGCATTTTTTAATAAACCAAACTGTCTGTTTCTATTTTTCTATATTTACATTTTACTCTCTAACATTATAAAATGGGAAAATATATTTTCTGATTATTTGAAAATAAAGAAATATTTACGTTTTGGCCATTTATAGCCAACTTTGGCATATTACTCATTTTTGACTCATTTCTGGGAGAGAACTACATTTGATTTTAATCAATTTAATTGATAAGTTGTATCGATTTAAGTTGCAGAACTAAATGAGAGCAACTTCCATTTCATGATTACAGGGACCAGTCTGTTTGAAGCAACTTGGGGTTTAGGGTCTTGCTCAGGGAGCCAGTGGTAGTAGTGCTGGGGGGAGGTTTTGAACCCACGACCACTTGGTCTAGAGGCAAGCGTCCCACCACCTCTAATAATAAATGAACAATTTATGTTTAATTTTGCTACTATCTAACTAAAGACACAGTACCATGATCTGTGGCTGTGGCTATAGCACCGATGGCGTCTGTGGTGATGTAGTAACTTTGGCTCAGTTTGGGAAATCGTTCTGCCATGTTGTCAATCAGTTTCTGAATGGCAGCCTTCTCTTCTCCACCACTCAGCGACATGCCCTAGGGAAGGTAACACACACACACAACAGAATAACTGCAGGACCAAACCTAACAGGGTGAAGACTGTGCTTATTGCTTTACTGCTGACATGGACAATTTTATGCAATAGTGTGAGAATGACACTGACAGAGCTCTACTGACAAACTCACCAGGGAGCGCAGGGGAGTGTCCGGGTCCAGCCCTGCACTGACCTTTGCTTTCTGGACCATATCATAAATGCGCTCAATGCATTTATCGACACCAACCAGCTACAAAACACAACAAATTTTTGATCAGCAAACCAGTTTAAGCATTGGATGGGCAAGCACACATTTGTGAGTCCTTCACAGGCAATGAGGGATTTTGATTTCTCACCCAGTGGTTAGTGGAGGGTCCATCAGACTCAGAGAGGATCTGCCCCGTCTCCGACAGCAGCAGCGCTTTTGAGTGAGTCCCACCCCTGCAGTTAAATCAAAACTGAGATCAGGCCCATATCTGACCAAGACAAAAGATCAGACCCAGCACAAACTGACGTCAAACTCAGATCGGGCTAAGAGAAAACGCTGATTGGTAGCTCGGACTGAGAACGGACCTAGAACGAACACATATCAGTCCTAGATTGTGATGTGTTGTGTAGCACACGCTGCTTCATGGACAATCTTATTCATGCAACAGTGAAACTGTCCCAGAGATACGGTTTAAGTTTACAGACTGACTGTACGGTACACTCCGCTATTTGTTAAATTCCTGCTAATCCTGAGTACATTTACTGCACAACAGTCATACTGAAACTGTAAAATTGAAATCCTACTTCTCTCCACTCAGACTACTTCTTCTTCTTTCTCTTTCGGCTTTTCCCTTCAGGGGTCGCCACAGCGACAGGTCTCCATCTAGTCCTATCTTCTGCATCCTCTACCCTCACACCAACTAACTTCATGTCCTCTTTCACCGCATCCATAAATCTCCTTATTGGTCTTCCTCTCAGCCTCCTGCCTGGTGGCTCCAACCTCAGCATCCTTCTACCTACTGTAATCATTGTCTCTCCTCTGGACGTGTCCAAACCAACTCAGTCTGGCCTCTCTGACATCTAACATGAGCCGTCCCTCTGATGAACTCATTCCTGATCCTATCTATCCTCGTCACTCCCAAAGAGAACCTCAACATCTTGAGCTCTGCCACCTCCAGTTCATGGCTGGTCTCACTACTGTCTTGTACATCTTTCCTTTCATTCTTGCTGAAACATCTCTTTCTCTACCTCTAGTTTAAAGTTTATATATTTGATAGTCTATGTAGGTATATTTTGCTTATTTTATGTGACATATTTATATATACATATATTTTAAATTACTTTAAGTGCCTTACATATGCATACTGTAGAAACAGGAGCCATGTCGTCTGGTCTCTCTATGTACGTGTATATAGAAGAGATGACAATAAACTTTGACTTTGACAGTGATTGAGATCAGACCCAGATCAAACATGAGATGGTCCCAGATTGGACGAATCGGAACGAGGAAATAAATATTTTAAAAAACCAATCCATTCTGTACAGAAGTTGGACCCAGATTGGGGTTGAGTCCGACCAAGTTCAAGCTGAAGTCGAACCCAATTTGGATTGAGACTGGACTCGGATGGAACTCGACTCCATTTATTATTCCAGCTTGGAAGAAGGTCGGACGCATCAGACCCAGATCGGACCCGGACCGAACAAACATCAAACCGAGATCAATCACACCAATGTTCGAGTGAGATCGGTCCCACATCGAGCTGAGATCGGTTCTAAATCAAATTCAAGACGCTCCCAGGTCGGGCAAAGATCGAGCCGCGATGAGAGGGGCTACTTCGGCCAGTCATGTTAACAGAAATAAAAGTGTCATTTTGTCACTTTACATGTACTGCACTCAGACAAACTTATAAACCCAGTACCAATCATCTAAAATTCAAACGCTGCAAGGAATACATTACTTTTATTTGTTATTGTGAACTCACCCCTCCACACCACCGTACACCGCGCTCATGTCTACTTCCGGCTTCAGTCACATGACATGACGATGACGTAGGCTTAGGCTCCGTTTTCAACCAATCAGGACAGCGCAAAGGTCCTGGACCGCAAATATCCTTTGTTTGCATTTTATATATTTTATATGTCAGTTTTTAGAAAGGTTTAAGGTTCAAATCAATGGAGAGTTTTTGGTTTATTTTTATAAGCGAATCACAAGACGAGACTGAAGTTACTTATGCATCAGCGTCTTATTCGCGATTTACGTTCCACCTTAAATGGGGTGAAAGAAACGCTGGGCCGCCAGCAGGTGGCAGTATTGACTGACGTGCAGACACTAGCTCATCTCTTACGCTTTCAAACTAAAACATCAGCAATGCTCAGTGTTGTGCAAGTTACTTGCAAAGTGTAATACACTATACATTACTTGTTACTGGTATTCAAATGTAATCCGCTACCTTACAATATTACTGTCTCAGAACTGTAATCGTTACATGACTTCTGTAACTTTTCAGTTACTTTCACCAAACTAACTGTGAAGATATAACTTGACATTCTAATATGAGAAAAAATATTGCAGATCATTACATGCCCAGTAAAAGGTGATGTTTTGTAGCATAATGATTATGTGCTAACCAGGCTACAAACAATATGATTAATATAACTGGCAAAGTAAGGGCTTAAGAGACAATTCAAGAAACATTAACAGCCAAAATGAAAAAATGACTAGAATTTGTTTGGTTTTGTTTGTTTGTTTGTTTGTTTGTTCGTTTGTTTGTTTTTGATGACTAGAATTTGAATAACATCATAATAGAGGTGGAATAAATATTAAGTCTAGGCTTGTTCATCATTAAACAAAACAAAACTATATCCCACATTAATGCTTACTATAATGACAAGAAAAGATGCATTTTTCTTACGATTGCCATTCCTTTATTCTCTTTGAATTAAAGAGATTCACAACATAACTCATGCATAATGCTCGAGGTGTTTTTTTTTTTTTTTTTTTCCCAAAATTGCTAGTGCTATTTCTCGACGTCGATAGTTCTTTAGGGTTTGGGAAAAGATTGCTCTTGACTAAAACATTATTTTTGTCTTTATCCCTGACGAACTCAAAGTAATGCGCAAACTTTCCACTTGGCAAGCGGAGAAGTAAGCCTTATGTGATGCACTGTGCAAGGGGCTCAACTAACTTTTGGTTAAAATTTTTGGTTAAAAGGGCTTGGTAACGCACGCGTTACTGAACATGTACCGAGTAAAATATTAGTGAAAATTGATAAGTAGTGCCTTACATCACTACGTTACAGCAAAAAGTAATCCGTTACTGTAACTCGTTACTTTTGTAATGCGTTACTCCCAACACGGGCAATGTTTAATGTACAGTTTCAGATATATTATTTTAGACAATATACTGACAAATTAGACGTTTTTAATGTGTGGATCTTGTATGCACCAATGTGAACTAAACTATTTATAATTCAGCTTTTTGGCACTGTTATACTCACTTTCATCCCTATATGTCAGACTGTCTATACGTTTAGAAATCAAAGAAGACGGATGTCCAGAATGAGCTGGAAATATATTCAGTCATTTGTATGCCATATTTAGAATTTGACTTTAAAATGTAATATTACCCATTATTAGCATTAAGTTAGTTCATTTGTCAGTATATTGTGTAAAATAATATATCTGAAACTGTGCATTAAACATTGCTGATGTTTTAGTTTGAAAGCCTAAGAGATGAGCTAGTGTCTGCACGTCAGTCAATACTGCCACCTGCTGGCGGCCCAGCGTTTCTTTCACCCCATTTAAGGTGGAACGTAAATCGCGAATAAGACGCTGATGCATAAGTCGCCAACTTCAAAATCGTTTCCCCAGACCAGTACAAGTTGACAAAGTCATTCCTCATAATAATCAGATAAGGAAACTGTCTGAACCAACATTCTTACCAGTCATAGAAGAGTCAACATTATAAAGGTTGTATCCAAACATTTACGCAATTTTTAATTTCTGGGGAAAAACCATCTCACCCATCCGAGACCTTTCCGCTGTTACATTAAATCCAGTTTATCTATTGTCTCTCATTCCGACAGAGTTGACAGTAGTTTAATCCTGCATACTATGTACTATGATTTTACCTCATTACCTTATACCAAATCTTATATTTTAATGCAGTGACATTTTGGATCCACCTCTTTTAAAGACATGCTCTATACCACAGGCCTGTTGGTGATCCCTGTTATTAATTCTTAAAAAAAAAAAGAGAGACAGAATGTACAAGTTAACACCAACTTCCATACGTGCTGTGTTGACAAATTATTATTATCGTAATGTCCGGTAGATGGCGGCATTTAGCTATTAATTAGAATTAAATGTCGGTTCATCATCTACAGTATCATTAAATGGATAATAACATCCATTGGGCTCAGTGGGCTATTAAGAGTGTTTTTTAGTAAAGTCAAAATATACTTTATTGTCATCTCTGCTATATACTGTACAAGTATACAGAGAGACTGGACGACGTGGCTCCAGTTTTAACAGTGCAAAGAACAAATAAGGCACATTGAATAAGCAATATATGAATAGAATATGAAATATACACTTTAAACTAGAAGTAGAAGTTACTCTTAGTCCTAAGAGATGTAACTTTGTAGTTTGAGTCTTGTACACAAAGATGAACCAACTCTAGTCTTTTGATTTGATCTGTTTAATTATTGCCAGGACATGTAAAATGATAAAGTGATGATGGCTCCCTGCCAGATTTCATGGCTCGACCTTTTAGGCTACAGGTTCAGTCTGTTGGTCTGTCTGGCTGACTGTCAGTGTGGCGGCATTGGTCTGATGGCCGTTACTGAGAGATTATTTTTCCATCAGCATAGAGCAGACAGACTTTCAGTATGTAACTTCAAAACCACAGAATAACACACCCTCATCCTGAGAGATACAATCTTAATACAGAATGTGTGATAGACATTTTAAATGTGCGATGTTGGGCTCAGATGTCACACCTGCTGTTTGCGATATTACACAGTACCATTAATAGGGACACTATTGGTTACACTAACCAATATTTTTAATATATTTATTTAAATATTAAAAATTCTCATGTATTCCTCATAAAATCCTAAATATTTCTTGAGCTATATCCATCTTTCAATTCTTAAATAAATCTATCTATTCTTAGATTTATTTATTTCCTTTACTATTAATTTAGACTACTTCAGTACCAGAAGTATGTTGGTGTGTGTGTGCATGGAGTGTTGTGGAGTGGTAACTACTCACCTTACTTAGTTAAGCACTTGTACTTTTATATATGTTTTAAGTCTGTAAATACAGACTTCCATTTGAAAGGTACATGAGGAAAAATGACTTTATAGAAACGTGCATGTTTTATTTGAGAAACTAAAAGAGGTAAAAGGTGTGCATTTGGTTTCTGAGGTTAGGGTTAGGTTTAGTTACATAGAATAAAATAGATGTATATAGAATGATATATATCTAGTCATTATGGCACAAAGATAGTTGTACAAGTATGTGTGTGTGTGTGTGTGTGTGTGTGTGTTCTTGTACTTGCTACTCAGTGAGAACCAAAATGAGTTTTTAACCAGCAGAGTGAGGACATTTTTGGGAAGTGAGGACTTTTTTTGGTGGTCCTCACTTCTTTAAACTGCTTTTACAAAAAAAAACAACAAGAAGTTTATTTGCAAAACTAAAAGTGTAGAAAGATTAGCTTTTGGTTACTAAGGTTATGGTTAGGGTTATGTTTAGGGTTAGGTGTAGTGTTATCTAGATACAGTAATATACTGTAGAAGTCTGTGGAGGTCCTCACTACTATATAAGTACAAGGATGTGTGTGTGTGTGTGTGTGTGTGTGTGTGTGTGTGCGTGTGTGTGTGTGTGTGTGTGTGTGTTTGCATTTGACTGTTGAGTGTGTGAGATGGGGGTGGGTGTGTTAGCGGACCAACCTCATGATGCATGTGGCCCGCGTGCCTGTGCAGCGCGTGCGCTTCCTCACTCGCGAGGGAAAGGCGGAACGCGGCGGTCGCCGGACGCCGTTCAGTCAAAACACGCAGCGGTTTCTACGTTCGTTTCGTACGCGAAAAATTAAACAAACAAACAAACAAACAAACAAAAAAACCATATTAAATGAACTCCATCCGACGATCTTGTGAAGTTTGGCGAGCGGAAGTAGGAAGTGAGAAGAAGTGAGAGCTCGGGCAGGATTTTCGCGTGTTGACAAGTTGGTGTTGACTTTGAGAGGAGGATCCGATCAAGATGGACAGTCACGTCAAAGAGGGACAACTTTACGTCCAGCACCAGAAGTTTGGGAAGGTACGTTTGGGGGTTTTCTGCCCCTCACGTTTGTACACTCTGAGATTTTGTTAATGTAAAAATAATTAAGTTGCAGGGTTCACTGTTGTCTACGCGAATTAGGGATCCGTGTGACGTCAGTTCAATTCGAGACCATATTTTCTGATATTGATGTAAATAAAATCGAACTGTTAAATATTTAGTATTGATACGTTGGTAAAAAGGTGGAAATGTTCCGTTCTCTGCTTTCTCTTTCCTGTGACATGAGATAGTCACATGAATCCATTGCACATCCACTAATCTCACCACAGCATGCAGAAGAACCTTATAACAATACAGCTCATGCATCTGTTTTCTTTTTCCTTTATCTGTTCTCACCCTCTCTTGTGTTGTGGAAATAATTTCACCAAAAGATCTAACCACAAAAGTGTGAAGTGAGAATGTTCCAGCTCAAGCAGAACAAGAATATTATAGTATAAGTAACGTTTGCTTGGTTGACATGGCTCATGTGACGATAACGTCCAAATCTTGCTTTTCACAAGGCATCATCAAGGTCCTGAGAGGCCCCCCTACTAACAACAACTAGTCATCAATCTATGATCTGTTTTTTTGTCTCCCATCGTGTCTTGTGACGGCTCTCTCTGTCCGTTTTTGTTTAAACAAATACAGGAGCGCATAGTGACACGGCTGCACATAAAGACAATAGTTGGGGACAGTTGTTTTTGTGGAAAGCAGTCTGTTATCCTGCATGCGAACAAGCAGACAGAATGCTGTCGTGCATATTTTTCAACTTGTTCATCTGGTGGTTAGTACGGGTGGCTTGTTTTTCCATGATTTTTTAGACGTTAATTGGCTTTCCTGGGTAAAAAGGAGAATAAAATGTTTTGGAGTTTGGAGTTGCTCCAGACTTTGGCCACTTGTTGTTGGCTGACTATAAACTGAGTATAGATAAACCACAATGTTCAAAACATAAGAATTTCTTGTTTAATTTTTGCTAAATGTGTTAATAATTTGGTGTATTCCCTCTTATGTTTGCATGAGTAAAACTCTTTAAGAATGTGTATCCCTTCAGCCTTTATAGGAGTTTCATCATTTTTACGCATGTATAACTTTCAGAAAGTAGTACGGTCGGGTCACATAACGCCGCTGTCACATAACGCTGCATTTGCCGACTCGAAAATCATTCAGCCGTGCAGGACTGAAATGGAAACTTCTCTTCCTCCTAATAGGCGCTAATATAGACTTAAATAGCTTGTGTGAGGCTCTGGGCTAAGGAAGTTGACGCTGCTTTGGAGTTTGCATATGTGAGAGCATGAACAAGAGACGTGAAGACACACTTCTTTTTGGTACAAATGCTGTTTTCTTTTTAGATACATTCTGATCGTCAGCTTTCCAACTTCAGAACTCCAGTTAACCTGGTGTTACTTGTGTGGTTCTTTTCGCATTAGCGATGTGTTGTGAAGATACAAGTCAGTGCGTCATTATCACAGCTAAAACCATACATATTAGACCAGGAATATATCTTTTAAAATCTGACCACCAGTCAATGGCTGGTGAGAAGATAATGCGCACCCACTCACTTCACTTTAACACAGTGTGTGTAGGATCATGTGAGGTAATTGCTAAATGTAGATCAGCATGACAGATGAGACGTTTCCCCTAATATTTTTGATATTTCACAGACATTAAAAAGATCACTGATTTGTGGCTGGCCGGGGAGTGTAGACGGTCTGCTCCAGACATATGACCTTTAATAAGTCTTTAAAAACAATGTCTGGATAAATGTCATCAGACATACGGTGTGTGGGGTCGGATTTGTCACAACAGACTTTACTGCTGCCAAATCTGCCGCTGGTGATTGTGTAATATGAAGTTGTCGAGCAATAGGCCCACGTTGGCCTCCCACGCTGTCTGTCATGGTAAAAATCTGGATGGAACACAAGGAAAAGACCCGACACTGTCCCGGTGGGTTTGTTTGTGATGTGTGTAAGGCCGCACTGCTTTTAGTCAAGTTTGGTGTGGAATTTTTCAGTTTCACTTCTCAGCAAAATTCAATCAAGACTATACTAGGCCATCAAAAGCACGTTTTTGTGTGTGTGTATGTGTGTGTGTGTGTGTTTGGGTCATATTTTCTGTCTGAAAAGCTCTTGGTGAATTAGTTTGAGGTTCTTTTCTTTTTTTTTAAACCCACGCCCACGCACCCCATTTAAAACGCTGAAGTGAAGAAGTGACACCAAGCTGTACTAGAATAGAACGTGCCATCTTTCCACTTGAGTAACATTCACTTAGTTTTGTCACCATGTCAGCTTTGATCACACACCGAGTCACTGGCTAACCATAAAGCGTTGTCTTCTATACAGGGGATATTTTAACGGTCCTTGTGGATTTATTAAAAGTGAAAGTTTACATTTGAGCAGAACAAAATGGTCACAGTTCCTGATCTAGCAGGAAGCAGCCCCTTAGGAGAGACGGACCCCCCCCCAATTTCGCTTTTAACCTCAGCTCTTACCTAGGCCATACTCGCGTACATTTGTTTGGAAGTTAATGTTTCATTTATGAAAATGTGAAAGAAATAGTGAACGCCACCGTTAGAACCGAAAGCAGGCAACACAAGCTATGACAAGACTGTCTAGTGTAGCTCCATTTTAACATCAAAACGCTGAACCACATGAAGGACTGTTCATGTGCACTGTTTGTGAATTCTGGGGGACAATATATATTGTTTTTATATAGTGATTTATGTTGTATTTATTTTTATTATACATGAACAGATTTCCACAGTGGCTAAATAAAAGTTTTTATGATGGTGATCGTTAAATCGGAATAGTCATAATGTTAGTGCAGATGAATATTAAAACTGAGTGAGTGTGTCTTTTACTCCAGCATTACTTTTTGGATAAGAGAGGGGCGCAGATTTGAGGAAGTCGCTCTCTTTTTACTTATTTGCATAAGTTCCATCCTGTGTAATATATTTCTCAAGCAGATTCTGACCTTATTTGGAGTTGGTGGGGTAACTGTGCTGAAATCACTTCTTCTCCGACTTTCATAATTAATTCCACTACTTGGAACCCGATGACTTGGGATCTGTAAGACTCAATTAACTCAGTAAAACTCGGATCCGGCTCAAGACTCCGAAAAAGGCAGCCAGGGCCGTGTGTACTTACTTTCACCAAATGTTGGCTTTTGCGTTAAATTCCATTACAGGCTTACGGACGTTTTGTGTAAGTGTAAAAACAACCAAAAAGTACTTTCAGACCCAACGTGCTAGAACATTGTCTAGTGGCCCCCAAAATGACTATAATATAAAACAGGCATTGGCATTGCGTTGACTCAAAGCGTTCAAATGCTTGGTCCTTTTGGGAAAACAGTGAGAGAATAGCTTTGCAGATGGAAGACACACTGTACACCTGCAGCGTGTTGGAGGAAGCAAAGCCTGCTGGGTAATCCCACGCATTTCCTCTTTGCCTCATCGGCAGCTGTACCCGCGCATTAGAGTTTAATGATGGCGTTTTATCCCTCATCGTCCTTGACGAAACGTTGTTGTATTTCTAAAGGCCACGACTCCAGAAAAAATTGCCTAATTTGCTAAATTAAATGTAGATAATCATATCATTGGTCTATTTTAAAAGCGTATATAAGCACCATTATAAATTCTAAAATAAAAGTAGTTTGTAAACTGTTCAGTACAGCCTGTTAATAATATTAGGAATTTTTGATTATTCCTAATTCTTAATTAGCTGGGAGTTTGCATTATGTCTAGTTAACATTGACAAGTGTAAGTGTTAAAATAAACAATCAGTTATTTAATTTGAAGAGCTAATGACAAATGTTATTTAACACAAATTAAAATCTAAAGAATCAAGTATCTTAAGATTTTTTATTAGTGGTTTTGTCTCTAATAATAAAAAAATATTGTCAACATGCTCCGACAGTTCTGCCAGGATCGCGGCGCAGTGACCCGTAGCTCTGACTGGCATAGCAGAAACGGTCACATGAAGTCACAGGAAGTGCATAGTTGCGGAATAGGCCTTGACTAAGGCTCTTGGCTGGCCGAATGTCCAAACAGTCTCTTTTACTTGGCCACCGACAGCAGACTGGAACGTAACACAACTGCCTGAGTCACCAATATGTGTAAAATTACAAGTCAAGAACATTCTTTACATTTTATCTTTGACTCATCTGGAGATTAATACTAACTAGATAATGTGTTGGAAGACGTTAGAGTCCTGTAAGATGTCTTTGTTTAGTACAGCTTGTTTAAATGGTGCAACATGTGAACATTTCCACAGTCTAGATATATCTACAACTACAGCTCCTCCCTGTGCTTCATATGAAGAAAAGTACAGATTTGCAGAGGAGCTGGAGCTCTCAAGACCAGTGTCTATCTACCTATGTGTCTTCCTGTCTGTCTACCTATCAGTCTATCTGTCTGTCTATCTATCTACATATATGTGACCCTCCACGGCAAAACCAGTCGCTTGTCGCAACGGAGGTTTCCGAGAAAAACGAGCGTTTATGTTGCGTGGGGTAAAATTTTGGATTTTTTGTTTTTAGTGTTTTGAAACAGTGGAAGGTCTATACTGTACTGTTGTGAATAAATTTGGCTGAAAAACTTACCCTTTCCATCCTAAAAACGTGACTTTCTTGAGGTGAGGAATTCAATTCCAGCAGAATGTTAAAAGTTTCTGTTTTGACCGCTGACAGATGGTCCCCAAGTTACAGTGGTTCAACTTATGATTTTTCACTCTTACGATGGCAATAGCAATACGACAGAATTGTAAAAATATTTTACGTTTTGCACACACACAGCATAGCAGCGTAAGTGGTACGATACGCAGCCGGAATGCACGTATCTCCCGCCTAGAGAGATACCTCACACTCACGTCGTCTTGGGGTTAGAGTGCATATGTTTTTGATGTTTCAAAGCCCAGTTTTAGTGAAAACAAGTGTCTCCTAAATGGCCAAGTATGAAGCCATGTCTCGACATAAAATGTTATATATTTCTATAACAAGTAGGTGGTTGTTTTGAAACAACGAAAAGCATGCATGAAATGTACATTGTCTTTTATAATTAGCTTTAAAATCCATTCCAGTCCGACTGCTTAAGATTGAAATATTCTTAATGATACAGATAATTAGATTTTTGAAAAAGAGTTTTAAATTGAAAAGCTTCCTAATAACATTCAACGTTTATGGCCCCTAAAGAGGAGAGCATGTTATTATGATATGATACTCTCAACATCACATTTTGCAAGCGGAATTAGTATTTTCTGCTCCTAGTATTTTTGATATCCAAACGCTTTATATAATTTACTGAAAAAGCGGTTATATTGTGGTTACATTATAGACTGTACAACACAATACAATAACCACTTATCATTTTCAGTAAATGATTTGTGTTTGTATTGTGTTTTATTATGATACAATCATTTACAATACAAAACAACCACAAATCATTTTTTGTAATGCTTTTTGATGTAAACGTGCATGTTCGAGAACTGCTTTAATTCTTGTGTTGGTGTAGAAGACTGAATCATCTTCTACAACAAACACACACACACACACCACAGGTGCCCTTGAGTGATTTTGTTTGTTGGCGTAATCTCCTGCTTTCCTTCCCTGTTTTGTGCATCTGGAGGAAGGGGTTTGATGCTGCTCAGCGGCACAAGTTTCCTCACCGTTACCTCACTGCAGTAAACGTGTTCCTAAATAAAGACGCTGTGATGTAAATAAGGAGCAGCTCTTGTGGCGATTAAAACAGACTGCACCAGCTGTGTGTAGTGCAGAAGCCTGAAAGCTGCAAAATCAGTGTACATTAGCAACTAACATAGAGTTCATTAGCAACTAATATAGCGTACGTTAGCAACTAATATAGAGTTCATTAGCCACTAACATAGCGTACATTAGCAACTAATAAAGTGTACGTTAGCAACTAATATAGAGTTCATTAGCCACTAACATAGTGTACGTTAGCAACTAACATTGTGTACATTAGCAACTAACATAGTGTACATTAGCAACTAACATAGTGTACATTAGCAACTAACATAGTGTACATTAGCAACTAACATAGAGTTCATTATTCACTAACATAGAGTTCATTATTCACTAACATAGCGTACGTTAGCAACTAATATAGCGTACATTAGCAACTAACATTGTGTTCATTAGCAACTAACATAGTGTACATTAGCAACTAATATAGTGTTGCTAACATACTTAACAATACATTAGCAACTATGCGTTTGGGAAACGCACCCCAGCACGTCTGCCGTTCGCAGATTTTCCCTCAACAAACACGTTGTTTGCGCCGTTCAGTCACTAAAGTCTATGGCGATTCACGCGAGCGCAAGACGGAGCAGAGAAAAGGCTTTTTCTCTGCAATAAATGTTTACTTTTGCTCCGTGATAAATGTTTATCGGCGTGAAACCCGCAGAGCAGAAACCCTCGCTTACATGCTCTCTCCCCTCGTTATGTACTGTATGTGTGTATCAACATTGTATGGAATACATTATCTACAGTACCATAATTTGGACTAAATTAGGAATTAGGGTTAGCAATACCGTGATGCAGTGATATTTTTGCTTAAGGTTATCGTACCGTCAGAATTTCATACCAGTCCATGCCTCGATGAAGATGAATGAAACGGGTTTTGATGGTGTCTAATCCACCAGACACAGCAATCTAACCACTAAAGATGCCAGGCTGCAACTATGAAGATATACTTAGAAAAACCACATAACATAATCTCAAAATCAAAAAGATCACAACAACCATTGCCACTTCCCCTTTTTATCCAAACAATGGCTTAAATGGCTTTTCCTATTTTTCATACTTTTGAGTGTTATTTTTTCCATTTGCTTGCTTTGTAAAGTCTTCCAAAATAGATCTCATCTTATCAAAGCCATCTTTACCCATCTCCTCCTCCGCCATCCCCTTTTTTTTTTTTTTTGCAGAAATGGAAGAAGAACTGGTTCGTTCTATATCCGGCGAGTCAAAACGGCATCGCGCGCCTGGAGTTCTACGACTGCGGCGGCGGCGGCGGCACCGAAAAACCCAGCACCAAGAAACTGGACAAAAAGATCATCCGCTTGTCGGAGTGCATCAGCATCCTTCCCTCTCTAACCGAAACCTGCCCCAAAGAGAACATGGCCGCTTTCTGCGTGGAGACCAACGACAAGACGCACGTGTTCGCAGCCGAAAAGCATGTCACCACTGAGTGGGTGGAAAAGATGTGTGAGATCGCGTTCCAGGTAAAAAAAAAAAAAAGCAGAGTCTGTTTAATAAAGCTACCCTCCCAGGAGAGAGCGAAAGATGTTAGATGGGGTCAAGATGATAGAATCAAGTGTCAGAAATTGTCGGAGAGGATTTTTCAGCTTCTGATTAAATGCCATTAGATGTTCAAAGGATAACACAAAACGTTAGATAAGACAAGATAAGTCTAAGCGTACACTTATTTCATTAGGGAAAATAAGGATTTTTTTTAAGTCAGACTAATTTGACAACTCTTAACAAACCCACAATTCTGCAGTTTAAAGAATCCGGCGACTACATAATTCTGCCGGTATTTACATATAATCCCAGTCTCAAGGTGTTCGAGAAACAGACGAACGTGGAACGTCTAGCCGAGTTCCGGAGTCCTGCTGGGAATTACCAGCCACTTTTATGGGAATCAGAAGAGCAGCTGCCTCGTTTGCCCACTCAGCATCTCTCTGCTTTTGTCTTTGTGTCTCAGGGAGGGAGCGGATCTCTCAGTAGTACCGACTCAAACGGCCAGCAGGACCTTCAGATGGCCGAGAACCTGATCTATTACTCCAGAGAGGAAGGTAATGGCAGCGACACAGCGTACATCCCACATTATGCCAGGTTTCTTTGAGACTGGAGTGCTTTTAACAATTCGTTTTTTTAATGAAATGCCAAGGACTGAGGTCTGTTTCAGGCTGATCTGTCTCAACATGATTATATGTGTCTTTGATCACATTATCCCTTTTTAAGTCGGTATAGACTCGGGGCCAGATGTACAAAGGCATTTGTGTGTTTTAGACGTTAAATAATTGCTATTACCACCTTCAAACATGGCGTGATGTGTTTGAACCGACTGGAAGCGCAATTTTCCTTCTATTTTGCTGCCTACAGGCTGGTTGCGCTTGTGTCACTCATTCATACGCATTCGTGGGAAGGTCAGTAGAAATGTGGGAGTTCCGCGAACCTGCGGGTGACGACGCAAGTCTGTTTTGCGCTTAAACGTTTGCGCCTTTTAAAAGCAAGTGCAACCCAGACCGCGGACAAATTCATGAAGTTGGGAAACGTTCAGAAACGATAGAATCGGTATTCAAAGCACCGCGTTTACGTCATTGTACGATATCAAAGGCAAATTTGAGTTTTGTTTGCATTTTAATGTCTTACATTAAAATGCACCTTCCTGTGCCCTGTTTGACACTGAAGTTGTTAATCGCTAGGGTTGAGTACCTTTCACGTCTGAACCGATATCGGTACCGGTACCTGGTGGTCGGTAGCGATACTCCGCGGTACTTCATTTTGATACCTTGCTCTTGCTTTACATTTACGGCATTTAGCAGACGCTCTTATCCAGAGCAACTTACATTTCCTAATTTCAGGGACAGTTCCCCTTAGAGCAACTTAGGGTTAAGGGTCATGCTCAGGGACCCCATGTTGGTAACACCAGAGGTCGGATTCAAACCCACAACCTCTTGATCCAAAGGCGAGTGTCCTACCACTAGGCCACCAACACAGCTTTAACTGTGGCTCTCCAGTTATCAAACGCCACACACTCATCCGCCTGTAAATATATTATAGGTTTAACGAGGTGTTTCCTCAAGTTTGACGTATTGCTAGCTCCAGCTTTGCGAACCGAATCGAGACCACCTCTCCAGCTGGGTCTCGGTACGCTTGTTTGGTCCGCACCCGAGTTGGATTCCTTGTTTTCACACCTGCCCAAAAGGTCTGAACCAAGGCAGGAAACCTACCTTGGGCAACCACGCCATTTTCATATTGGACGACACATTTGACTATTGCCGTACGGAAAGTATTTCTCTTAACCGTTCTTAAATGATGAAATCTCAACGCTGTTTGACGAAGTAATGGGAACGAGAACTCACACCCACACTATCCCCACACTCGCTCGCTCGCCTCCTCATTGCCGTGGGCAATAAACCGAGCTGATGCAGTTTATCTGTGTCTAGGACTGAGTTCTCAAACAAGGGCATTCAGTGAGGTCATTTCCTGTGCAGTTCTGGGTTGGAGCCCAGTTGTGGGAGCTGGCCGGCGGAGGGAAGACGAGCCGTTAACGTCTGCCGCTGCTGTAAACCGTAACCGTGTTGAAGGGGGAAGCGGCCTGACTTTTTGTTGAAGTCTAGAGCAGCGTTTCGGGACCCAAAAAAAGCGTCCTTCTCCCAGTCACATGTTAGGCACACGGCCCTGGAAAAATGTGGCTGTTAATGTGTTTATACTAGACAGTGTGGAGAGGAGAGCTGCTTCCTTACTGTGACAGACACACACACACACACCAACACACGAAGACCTGCGCCTGCATACCGTTCCTGCTATTAAAGCATACCGAGAGCTGGACAGAATCTCAGGCATTTAACCGCTTCTACAGCGGGACGTTCACGGCATTCAAATGTGTCGGAGAGGACGAGAGAGAGAGAAAGGTAGACAGGGCTGGGCGATGTGACCTCAAATCAGTATCACGATTATTATGTCATTTTTATTCCTGGCTACTTCTCCTAGAAACTTTGTTCCAACTCTAAAACGTGCGGCCTGTAGCGGTGTGGCGTGCTTATATACACGTTTCTGATACTCGCACTCGAACGTGGGTTCTGTCCATTTATCCATCCATTTTTTCCCCCCATAGACTAATTATGGAGCTCAAATTTTGAGGCTTTACTGCACGGCTGCCACCAAATTCGACGGGATTCGATGGCCTCATGGGCCTCTTCGCACGTCTGTAACCGCAATGACCCGCACTTGGCTTTTTCCATCCAAAACAATATCGGTCGACCGCTACTTTGAAGTAAACGCACAAATACACGCATGTAGGAGCGGACTGGAGGATGCGAAGTCATGTGATTACACACACAGTAGTATATTTTAGTAGAGGGGGATGTGTATGTGAACACACACTTTGGGGGAAGTATTAGTAAATAAGAATGAGACAACCTTCATTTTCGAAGAAACGCTAGAAACTTGTTTTTGTGAAAAGGTAAAGGAAAAATGTCTCTCTTTGTCTCCAAATATCAAAGGTCATGAGCACTTCCGTTTTTTTCTCATAAGGGCAGCGCCGGCTTCCTCATGGAGATATGAGTGTGTGTGTGAGGGAGTGTTAACATTAAGAGGCTTGTGACTTCGCAGTCTCGGTACACTCACCCGTCCTCAACTAACATAGTGCACATTAGCAACTAACATTAGCAACTAGCATAGTGCACATTAGCAACTAGCATAGTGCACATTAGCAACTAGCATAGTACACATTAGCAACTAACATAGTGCACATTAGCAACTAACATTAGCAGCTAACAAAGTGTACATTAGCAACTAACAAAGTGTACATTAGCAACTAACATAGTGTACATTAGCAACTAACATTAGCAGCTAACATAGTGCACATTAGCAACTAGCATAGTGCACATTAGCAATTAACATAGTGTACATTAGCAACTAACATAGTGCACATTAGCAACTAACATAGTGTACATTAGCAACTAACATTAGCAACTAGCATAGTGCACATTAGCAACTAACATAGTGTACATTAGCAACTAACAGTGTACATTAGCAACTAACATAGTGCACAATAGCAACTAGCATTGTGCACATTAGCAGCTAGCATAGTGCACATAAGCAACTAGCATAGAGCACATTAGCAACTAACATAGTGCACATTAGCAACTAACATTAGCAGCTAGCATAGTGCACATTAGCAACTAACATAGTGTACATTAGCAACTAACATTAGCAACTAACAGTGTACATTAGCAACTAGCATAGTGCACATTAGCAACTAACAGTGTACATTAGCAACTAGCATAGTGCACGTTAGCAACTAGCATAGTGTGCATTAGCAACTAACAGTGTACATTAGCAACTAGCATAGTGCATATTAGCAACTAGCATAGTGTTATTGGGCCGAGTGTGTGTGTGTGTGTGTGTTTGGATATCAAGCACTGTGGTGGGTATTTGTGAAGCTACAGTGGGTTTAGCATGTGAGGTAACACCCTCTCGCTTTTAGAATTTCTGCGGTGTTAACTGCCAGTTTAAAGACATTTTATTTTTCCACTGAGACCCGGCAGGACTTTT
Organism: Distichodus sexfasciatus; assembly: GCA_032718565.1. NCBI lineage: Eukaryota > Metazoa > Chordata > Actinopteri > Characiformes > Distichodontidae > Distichodus > Distichodus sexfasciatus. Next base: position 73,420 of record JAVGVS010000418.1, on the reverse strand, counting down.
AAGAGCTTCTCTGATGTCAGGCCACGGCTAACAGCCCGGGAGCGACTGCAGCTCCTTATGAGATCTCACTGGGGTCTAGTACAGCTTGGCATCGAGGCCCGAGTGCGTCGAATAAACAGCTTTTTTTTTTTTTTGTGGTCTACAAGTGGCACTGTTGGTGGTCTCCATTCTGTTAAAAGGGTATGATGTGAATCCCAAATTTTCAACCATCTCTCACTCTCTCTGCCTTTTCTCTTTCTCAGTAAACGAATTCTGGGTGAGCGTCCAAAGAACAGAAGCGTCAGAACGTTGCGGTTTATTGGGAAATTACTGGCTTAAAGCGGATGGAGAAAGTCTGATACTGAAGGAGCCCAAGACAAAGAGGAACTTGCTCGTGTGGCCGTACAAACTGCTGCGTCGCTACGGAAGAGATCGAGTAAGTTCTTTTTTGTACTCAATCAGAAATGCAAAAATGGCTTTACTAAAAAAACGAGAATCTTGGAAACGGAATGATGAAAACCGACTTGGATTCCCGTATAATTACGCAGACCACAAAGTTTCATTAACGTGCCTGACATTTTCTAACTTAACAATGCCCACACCTGACAGCCACATACGCCAGTCCTGTCCAAACGACTCGTTCCTAAAATAAATGCTGGGGTTAGGTCTCAGCACCCATGGTTAATGACAGCTGCCCTTGTGCTAAAAGTGACACTCTGAAGCAGGAACTTCAGGCCACAGTTGTTTCCAACTCTGCTTCCTGTCGTTACCATGGATACCGGTTCGGTACAGGAAGCCGGCCTTCCCCTCTCCCTTAAGAGTGGGCGGAGGGGCGGGTACTAGGCGGCCTTATTATCGTTAATAAGGACGTGAATAAGGTGCGAGCGCGAGTCAAACGAAGTTCTATTTTTAAGGCAGCAACCTGCACGCAGATGAGCCTGTAAGCAGAAGCCGAGGCCGAGTGAGCCGGAAAAGGGCAGCAGGTTGATGTGGCACACAGCACTTTTTTTTTTAAGTAAGTTAAGTAATACCTTTCCTGTTGCAAAAAACTATATTTGGGTCTTACAAATCCAGTGCGAACTGATAACGTAAGCACGCTTCTTCTTCCAGCAGCCGGTAAATGTCGACATGAGGATATGTGACCCGATCTGGCGAGATGAGTTGGAAGTCGCACGTTCTAATTTTGAGAGACAGGTCGAAGAAACTAAAAAGCACTAAAAATATCGATATTTTTTTTCTTTTTTGATCTTATATGAAAGAAAAGGGGGCCGCCACGGTGACGCAGTGGTTAGCGCTGCCGCCTCACAGCAAGAAGGTCCAGGGTTCGATCCCCGGCTTGGCCGTAGGGTCTTTCGGTGTGAAGTTTGCACGCTCTCCCCGTGTTCGCTTGGGTGGGTTTCCTCCGGGTGCTCCGGTTCCCTCCCACAGTCCAAAAGCATGCAATATAGGTTTATTTGCGACTCTAAATTGGCCCCGTAAGGTGTGAATGAGAGTGGGATTGTGTGAGTGTGTGTGCCCTGGACTGCCCAGGGTTGTTCCCCACCTTGCGCTCGTAAGTTTCCGGGATGGGGGCGGCAGCAGGACTTGGAATTAAGCGGTTCGGATAATGAATGAATGAATGAATGGTTAGAATGCATATCAGTAGTTCAGTCAGTATTTCAGTACATCAATATTTGGTCCAACTCTGAATTTTTGGTGATATCACCCAGTGATCAAAAGCCACGAAGGGACGATATTCATGTAGTGTTTACGTAGGAATGGTAAAAAAAATAATATCTGTTACAAATATTTTAAGGTGAAAGTGAGCAATTATTTGTCATTGTGAACACCACAACGAAATGTGACTTCCGCATTTCACCCATCTGTGAAAGAGCAGTGTGCACCTGAGATGGGCAGTGCCGTTAGGGACGGTACCTTGCTCAGTGGTACCTTTACCGGTCCAGGATTCGGCCTGGCTACCTTCTTAGAACCTTAACCCTTACGGCAACAACTGCCCCAACTGTGTTTAGACACAGTTAGATTTTACTGATTTTTTATGAAATATAATCAAAAATCACAACAGTAAAACTGAGTTCAAAGCAGCAGACAACGGTAAGGTTTTTACCACTCACTTTAGCAAAATCGTCGTTTCCATTTCATCAACATACTCACTGCTTGTGGTGATGTTTCGTTCGTGCAGGTGATGTTCTCGTTTGAAGCCGGCCGGCGGTGCGAGTCCGGCCCAGGCAGCTTCACCTTCGAGACCAAGCAGGGCAACGAGATCTTCCAGTTCGTGGAAGGCGCCATCCGGGAGCAGAAAGCCCAAGCCGAGGAGCGTCACCAGAGCTGTCCGTCATTCGACGGTGACTGTCCGGCGATGCAGCAGATCCGCGCCGCCATCGCCGAAGGAAGCGGCAACCGAGAGGCAGACGGCGACTCGGGCGGCAGCAAGCCTGGTTCGGCGGATGGCGTCATTGGGAGAAGGGAAGGCGAAGGCAAAAATTTAAAGGGACGCAGTTTGCCCGACCCTCCGGCTCCCGTTTCGAGCACTCCGCCTCGCTCCCCGATGCCTCGCGGCAACAAAAGTGGCATTCTTCCGGACGACCAGGTCAATCTGTATTCGGAGCCGGCCGACTCAGTTCGCCTGCCCCCGAATCTGGGCGAGTGCCTTTATTCAGACCCGGTCGACAGCATCAAACCCACGCCGACTCCCACCCCGCGGCAACGTCCGGTCGGCGACGAGGAGGGAAGCCGTCACACTGGCAACAGCAAGCCTGAGCCTTTTTACGCCGACATCTACGATCGGGTGAGCCTTGACCTGATCCAGCGAACGGGAGCGCTGGGACTGGAGCCGCGCGGACGACGTCCCGCAGAAGGAATCCCAGCCGAGCACATCTACGACGAGCCCGAGGGCCGAGCGGGGCCCCCCGGCGGCCAGAACGTCACCATGCTGTACGACGAGGCCCGCTTGGAGGGCTTTTCCTGGAGAACCAGGGGACTCGAGGAACTGCAGGGCCATGAGGTTCCCTACAACCCAAATATGGACGACTATAGCGTTCCTCCGTTCAGCAAGCCAGCGCTGGCACCGCCCGTCGCTATGGCCAGACCCAAGGGCCCTAAACCGCCCCCGGCTCCCAAACCGGTTAAGGGGGCCCTTCCTAGGAAAGACCCGCTTCCGGTGCCGCATGGAAAAGCTGGTGCAAACTTGAACAACAACAACAGCAGCAGCAACAGCAGCTACTACAGCCGAGGAGAAGGGTTTGGGAACGAAGGGAGCGTCGGAGGAAAAGTGGGAAAGCACGTAGAGCTTTATAGCAAAGTGTGTAAGCACAAGCCGCCTGCCAACGCTTGGCATCCCGCCATGCGGACCCCGGACATCATCTACGACAACCTGGGGGACATCTGACTTAGCGGTCGGTTCGTCTTGCTCTGCGAATGAACTCTCTGAAGTCTTGGTTTGAAGGGTCTCGTGTGTCTGAAGACTCAGAACGCGGCAGAAGTGTATAGTTTAGCGTCATCGGCATCCGGCGTCGTGAAAAACAGACTATGGCTTCGGCACAATGAGTCGGATTTTCCATTACTACCCGAAAAACCATGTGACGTGAATCGAAAACACACCGCTCGTGTGTTTAGGCGGGGTCTCATACTAGACTGTCAAACATTTGCACTTATCTTACAAATTTCTCGTCTTTGTGAATCATAGTGAGTCTGTGACTTTATTTTTTCTGAACCCTCTCACACGCCAGAGCTCGACACTTCCGGACGAGAGAGCGTGCCGTCCTCTGGGGTCTGGAGACTCACAGATGAGGTGGATACACGGACAGTCATTGCCTACATCTGTATTGTTTTATACTGAGATCCTAAATGTAGCAATTTACTAATCCACTGCTATGTGTGAGGGAGGGAGGGAGGGAGGAAGAAAAAACAGCTGTGCTGTTGATATGATGATAATTATAATAATTGATAACAATAAAAAAAATACGATTCATAGGAATTTGACGTATTTGGGATTTCTTTCCCCATCGTCTTCCGGAAATCTTGGAATCTGGTTTTGTTTGTTGTGCGGGCATTAGGCGAAGAGCCTGAATCCACCATGACCTTGAATGCTCTTTTCCTCTCTCACTGTCCTTTATTCGCTCCTTTACACCGTCCCCTGAAAAGGGCTGGATAAAAAAACACGGGCCTGACGCCTGGCGCATATTAACCAGCAGCGTAAAAAAAAAACCCCAAAAACGGGGCCTTTCCGTCAAACGTGGCTCGGCGAAATGAATCTGCGTCTGCCCTGGCTCTGCTTGAAGGTACAGGCTGTTCCTCGTCCTGTTTTCTCTCTCATTCGGCCCTTTTCCTTTCGCCCCCCCCCAACCAGCCCACCCTCCTCCTCCTCCTGCAGTGTTTTCTTCCACTGTCTGAAAGATTTTTTTTTCTCCCCCTCCTCTTAAACCGGCCACCCTCTTGGCCTGCCAGAGTCTGTTCTATTCATCACATTGTGCTCGGCTTTTCCAATCTGCACTTTCCTTTAAGCTAAAAAGCAGACAAGCTGTGTGTCCTTCGCCCAAACTTCTAGCTTAGCGAAGACGTTCATTGGCAACGCGCTCATGCGTCTCGCCGCTCGGAGAAATGACACGTGAAAAACCCCTTTTCAGACGCGGTTGTGTAAAGCCTGAAGCCGTTCCAGCTGCTGTTTTCCCCGGGCGGAATTCAAATCGTCGCCGTCGATTATACTGTAGACCATTGGTTTAACGAGGAAGTATTTTGCCTCTCCATCTGACGGCACTTCTCTCACTTCCTGACCTTTATGCTATTACTGACTATCAAACAACGTTTATATTCAGGTTAACATTTTACTGATTATAACCCACACTTTGACCTAGATCTCGCTCGTGAATACGGAGCAGGAGATAAGCACAAACGAGCGGCTGACGTTGGATCTGAAAGGTTTTCGAACGGACCAAGAAGTAAATTCGAAGGAGAGAAAACACTAATGAGGAATTCTGGAGAGCGGTGCGCCGTCATCATAACTTTTTGCATCATTTCATTTCGTCGGCGGCTGGTCCGCGGCCGTTTGAGATTATCTCTCAAATAACCGTTATTTTGATCATCGATTAATCTGCCGATTATTTATTTCAATGAATCGATTATTAGTCAGGTAAAAAGTCAAAAGAAAACATTTCATTTCTTTTTCTATATTTATTTTTTTACTCTCTAACATTATAAAATTGCTCTCGTCTCCTTCTTGTTCTTCTTTTATGGCGGTCGGCATCCAGTTTAACGCTGCTTTACTGCATCACCGCGGCTTTGGCTAGCTTACTGCCTCCACATTAGGGGGTAGCCACTGTACGTATGTGTATAATAACGTAGACCCAACTAATCGATTATTAAATTTGTTTGCAACTCTCTTAATAATCGATGTTGCAGCACTATTTACACCATAGTGTTTTTTATATACGTTTGGCCTTTCGTTTACGTGTAAACAGTTTTCACCACCTCAAACGCATATTTTATAAAAATGCCTTCCAAAGTAAAGATTTTTCAAAACGCTGGATTCTGTGGATACGTGTAAACAAAAGGCCCAAACGTTGAAACAATCTGCCTTTATAAAAATATCTGCAAACGTGTCAACGGGCCCTCCATTACGGTGTCGTATTCAGGTTACCGTTTGGCAGTGAAACAGTATTTAGCCATCCGGATCCAATCAGATAACACGCGCAACAATCCCACTGTGAAATTACAGAAGGACCCGATACGTGTGCTGCGCTCAAGTCTGGTGGAAAAATGAGCCGCGTCTAACCGCAAGCTTTAAATAGTGTCGATTTAATTGGTAACATTTTTGGCGGTTTCAGTTTTTGGCGTTTTGTGGCCTATAAAAAGAGTCGCACTTGGGATGTATTTCTCATCCTGCACGACTTCCTCTTTTGTCGAATGTTCCGTTTCTGTTTTCAAACCTCCCCCCTCCCTTCACCATCTCTACGCTTGGATGAGCAAAGGAAAAACAGAAGTGTGTTGAACGGCGGGGCAGAAGTATGTGCGTTATCTGAAAGTGTTCCATTGCCATATTCATATGAGGCATTTTGCATATAAAACCACATCTAATTTAAAAGAAAATCATATTCCAGCTATGTTTATTTACGCAGGCGACAGACACGTTGTGCTAACGCTGGTATCAGCTCAAAAGTTTGCTGAGGACACTAACTCACCGTCATGACTCGGTCACTAAACAGTGATGGCAAATATTTCGATAATTCAGCGCAAACTCAAACAGAAAAATAGCACAGGTACGCGGAGGTCTGACGCATGTGACATCTGGAAATTTTTTGCGTTGAAAACTTTTGAAAGCTGGAAAAATATCGCTCCATTTCATAAAAGCATTGTCATAGAAGCTAATCGTTGCCTATTTATGGAAACACCATCAGTCAGTCCTCCAGCTCCCGGCCAAACTCTGTCTCTGTTTTTTTTCCACACAGTCCCTGCAGATGAACTGTGCTGGCCCTTATGAAAATGAACCAAAACTACTCCCCAATCATACTTAAAACGCCGCAGACAGAAAGAAAACTTCAGCAAAAGGTTTACCAGGGTTTGGATGAACCAGCTTTATAAGTCGTTTAAAATAAAGGTAACATTAATATGTTGGAATCTGTCTACATTTTAAGAAAACGTGTTAACAAAACATGACAAACAGCTTGGGACTCCTCCACGCGGTGCCGCGGCTCTCCTTTAGGGCTCTGACAGAGGAAGCTCTTTTATGTTAATGCAACAAACAGGATTCTCGAATAAAACTCGTCTACGCTTTGGTCGTCCCTGTGGACGACGGCTTAAGATCACGCCGTCGCTATTCCTGAGAATCCAATCTGTAGCAGTGCCTCTTGCTTGTTGCAGTTGAGTCAGACTTGAGTCTGGCCCAAGAGAGAACACGTGCTTGGGCCGTTACTTAAACAAAGGTGTGAAAAGGTTTTTGAGCATGACGTGTAAAAACATTCCAAGCCTTTACCGAGTTCAACATGAGGAACAGGAAACTGGCGGAAAAATCTCGCCGACATCAAGTCTTTTCTTCTACAGACAGTGGTGCGATTGAGGTTTTTCGCTTAATGTATGATCCCAGCTGATGTAACGACGGCATGGCACGGGTCGTGTTAGGTGGGTGGAATAGTAGAAACGTTAATGAAGGAAGATTCAGAGAGTGCTATTGAGTAACATCACAGCTATGACCTCAGCTCACTTTCAGAACCCTTTTTCCTCCCCCCTCCCATTTGTGCCCCAAACGCTAGAAGCACGCCTCCAAATCCGGGCCTTAAAGGCTTGGGACTGAATAGAACACACTCTTCCTTCTTCATCCCCTCTCTCTCTCTCTCTCATTGTGGCCGATTTTCTCCTCAGCCGAGTACAGTGTGCGTCTTTGAGGACGGCCGTGCCGGACTGTAATGTCTCTGTGCCGTTATTCCCCTCTCGCCACTCCACTGCATTGACTCACTCTTTCAGTTAGAACGACGCTTTCAGTTAAATGGCATAAATACGCTGAAAAGAGCCCTCCCTTTTTCTTTTCTACACACACACACACACACACTTAGCTTTTTCTCTCTTTTGTCCTTTAAGTGTATTGCGGTTCTTCTATGTAATTATTTCCCCTGCCGCTGTAAAAAAAAAAAAAAAAATCCAGGGTGGATTTTTAATTTGAGAAATTTTCCCAGTTCGGCCCGAGTCGCCTTTTTAAACCGGAAACGAGCCCAAACAATTAAACTGGAGTCATGCTAATTTAAGCAGAGAATTACGTCTAACTTGGAAGAGTTCGAGCAACAAAACGGCTCTGGTTTACGTTCGCCGGCCATGCGAAACGCGGGGCCTCGATTTAACGGCGTCTGACTCTGTTTTTGTAGCGTTTAGAGGAAGAACGAGGCGTTTTATCTACTCCTTAATGCCTTACAGCTGTGGAGAGATAAACAGCGAGGCTGCCGCGTCGCAGCGAGGCCAACGAGAGAGCCAGTAAGATGACAGAGAACAGTGAATGGAACAAACCTGTCTGGCCCCTGACTCTGCGCAACACTTCAGTGTGTCAACGGTTCACAAATACACCTATAAAGTAGTTTCTGGAGCGATGTGGTTTTTCGCTTTGCTAATTCGGGCGGGTTAAATATATGCGGGCGCCTCTCCACAAAACGCCGTCATTCAGAGCAAATGTCAGAGGCCCCACCACATTCAGGACAGCAGAGCTCACGTCGTCCGTTTCACAGCGGCGTCATCGCTTCGTCGTCATCGTTGACGTCGACGTCGTCTTCCAGAAAGCAGAGGGAGGGGGCGCGGGATCGGCCGCGGCTCAGGGCGAGGGGGGGTCGCGTCGTCTTAGAAGGGGGGGCCGAGGGCAGAGGGGCCACTGTGGCTCTCACACGACCCTGCTGGAGGTAAAGAGGGATTTGTCCCATTAATTAGCTACACAGCACTAATACGCACTAATAGGGTCCAAGCATGAAGTGAAATTTTCGGGGTGAGCTCAGGGAATGGTGTGCATCTCGGTGTAGGCTGAAAAACGTAGTACATCACCCTGTAATTGGTGCGGTAGCAAAGGAAAACGCGTTTTGACCTCTGGGGCGCTAAAACGCTACATAAATGTATGTGATGTCATAACAGAGCTTTTACAATTGACATGAAGTTGGAAAAAAACACCTAATTATTATATAATAAATATTGTTAGAGGTTGTTTCTTTATAAACACAACTTTTTGCAGCTGTTGTAACAAAAAGAAGTTACATATTTCTGTTCGCACCCTTAATTCTTTTTCCTATATCATTTCACTTTTTTGTTCTACGTTCTAACTGCTTATGTCTTGGTATGATTAATATAGTTATGTGGTTTTATCCTGTGTCGTAAACATCAGCATTGGCATTGATGATCAGTGCCGACGCTTTTGTGTTGCTTTTCGTAGCTTTTGCTTGGACCCCACTTGTTGCCGCTTGTGGCTATATTTTTAGTATTTATTATTATAATAAGCACTAATAATTACTATTAATCCTCTTCCTCAGTTCCAGTTGTACATGGTTCATTTGATTTAACACTGTTAGTGAAAGTATTTGTCACTGACTTATGTGCAAGTCACATTTTTCACACACAGTGGGCAAAACGTGCTTTGCTGAGTGATTATTTGTCATTGTGAACACACCACAGCACAGCACATAGTGCACCACAACCAAATGTGACCTCTGCATTTGACCCATCCGTGGGCAGCTAACATGGGCAGCGCCCGGGGAGCAGTGCTTGGGGATGGTACCTTGCTCTTGAGTACCTCAGTGGTAACGTTTCTGTTTTGACCGCTCTACTCCAATATTTACGGTAAATCCACTGGTTGACTAGCGTGAAGATATTTCTCCGGAATCCATCTCCGTCTCCCGAGTTCAGTTAACCTAACGCAGGTAGGCTATCTGTGTGGCTGTGAATGCAGCGTAGGCTAGCGTAAATGCAAACGTAGCCGCGACCGCACCAGGCGTCTGTGAGTGCTACGGCGATAGTCAACTTCGACGGCAGATTTCTGCGTTTCTCACTTGGCGTGACAGGAGAAACCCGACTCCTTTGAATGTTGATATCTCAGTCATATGTCGTCTGATTCATTCCATATAGGTATCGTTTCGAAGCTTGATTTATGCCCTTTCATGAAAACAAAATCTGCAACAAGCGACTGGTTTTGCCGTGGAGGGTCACATATGTATCTTGTCTGTCTGTCTACATAGATTGACTGATACTATTTATACAGTATATATATATACACTGTATACACACACACACACACACACACACAGATGGTCCCCAAGTTACAGTGGTTCAACTTATGATATTTCGCTCTTACAACGGCAATAGCAACACGACAGAATTGTAAAAATATTTTACGTTTTGCACACACACAGCATAGCAGCGTAAGTGGTACGATACGCAGCCGGAATGCACGTATCTCCCACCTAGAGAGATACCTCACGCTCACGTCGTCTTGGAGTTAGAGTGCATATAAAAAAACTGCAAAAGTGCAAATATGGGAAATATAAAAGTCTGTTTAATTGAAGGGATTTTTTCTGTCTAAAACCGGCTGCATTTGGGTAGATCTGGTGTGGCCCGGGCGGTTGGAGGAGTCCAGACACAAGACTCGTAACACATGGGTCAGCTGGAAGGGAACCATGTGTATGTCTAGATCTGTGTGTGTGTGTGTGTGTGTGTGTGTCCTTGCTAGTAAAATGGGTGGTATATGTGGTATGTGAGTTCTGAGGACAGGTTGCACATGTTGACCTCTGTTCATTTCTCTAATTTTGCTCTCTCATCATGAGTTTGTGGGGGCTTAAATATTGGGCCTGTTCTCGGTCATGAACAACACTTCCTTAATTCTTTTTATTCTCTTTCTCTTACACAAACCCACACAGTTTCGGAATCAAGGATCTTTGTACTGTCCTTGTAAAAAAAAGAAGTAGCGTTATCGATTTGCATTTGTGTGTGTGTGTGTGTGTGTGTGTAGTCCACAATTACACTGATAAGCAAATTTACAGCCCCACGAGAAACAGGCACTTCACTGAAGTTACCCAAGTGTCTTTGGCTCGTTATCTTGTCAGTTTAACATGTTCCACTTTCAGAGCCTGCAATAAACGAATCTAGCGTGATTGTTAACCACCGGACTATCGTTTAGAAAATAAATCGGACCTGGTCCGGGATCAGAATGTTATTCTGCGTTTTACTCATGGTTAACCGAAGCAGGACTCGTGGTAGTGTATGTGACCTGTCGTGATGTGGAGCCCTCTGGTGGACGGCCGGCGTCCCTGCGCTGGCCTCGGCCCTGTGCTGGAGCTCCGTAGGGGCGGGAGAGCAGGCCGCTCCTCCTCAGGTACGAGTACAGATTGGAGGCCAGACAAAGAGGGTTGAACACGGGGTCCTCCTCCAGCTGGCTCAGGCAACTCTGAGGAAGAAGGGCAGAAAAAATGGAGGAAAGAAATCTGACATATTTTAGGAGATGCATTAATTGTTTTAACACAAACCGAGATGTTGGAGATGGGATTTTGATGAGCAAATGTCAAATACGAAAACAAAGCTTTAAGATTTTACAAAAAACTTTCAACTAATGCACGGTGTTATTTTGAGGGGAGGTAATGACAAATGAAAAAAAAAAGTCCTTGCATACAGCAAGCGTACTGCATTTGATATTTACAGTACAATACTGCAATAAAAAAATACAGTGTGTCACTGTAAAACTCTTTGGTGTTAAATTTTTACAGTATTGTGCTGTGCCGCCTACTGCAAATATGTCATTTCTCAGAAGCAATCTTTTTTTTTTTTGCATGCTTGAAGGAAGGAAATGAATTTCATTTAATTACTTCAATCAATCAATTAATTAATTAATTTTCGGAATGTGGTTTAGAATGCAGATTATAGTTACACAACACTACACACTACAGAAGAGCATCAGTGCTGAGTGATGTAAGCAGGGAGTGGGCGTTACACTCAAAATGCTTCAGGTGTCCAGTATGTTAGTCAGTTATGCAATACAGTATGACCACAATCTCATATCCCAATTATTTAAGCCATTTCATATCCTGATAACGATGAAAATGTACAATATAGTCTGTTTTCTGTAATTTCAGTGACTATTCCAAGCCTCTTGTGTTTGTACGCGCTCAACGCTTGAAACATACTGCGCACTCTCTTATGGAATGCCTAAAGTGCCACAATTCACCTGTACTTTTACTCAACTGACAGTAAAACAACAGTTTTTACGCAGTTTTATTCATTAAAAGCACTGTTTTTTTGCAGCACTAACATACCACCGCTTTTTTACACTGTTTTTACGCCATTGAAAAAACGCTGAAAAAGGTTGGCGCTCTAGTAAGGTGCCTTTAAGGCCAACTGTGGCATGTTTGGCGTTCCATAGTGTTTGGAGTGTGTAGACCAGAGGTGGACGTTAACTAAGTACATTTACTTGAGTACTGTACTTAAGTAGAGCTTTTGAGTATCTGTACTTCACTTGAGTAGTATTTTATTTGGAAACTTATGACTTCCACTTCACTACATTTTAAAGACAAATGCTCTACTTTTTACTTCACTACATTTCTATCAAGTTTCTCGTTACTTTCAAATCTGTGGATAAAGTGGGTGTTATTCCCCCTTTTCTTAAACGTGATTGGTTGTTTGGCAGGTGACAGTCTATCCGTAATCAGTGGGGTTCCGTCACGCCTGTAGACTGGAACTAGAAAACCAAGTTCGGACAGTTCTGCTGTTTTCTGTCTTGATTAAAACATTGTTGCAGCTACCGCACTGTCCTCATGATTAACATACACATATATGTGTGCGCACACTGCCAGAGCTGTGTCAGAACACTACCGTGCTGTTTTGTGGGGGTGTGAAGTCTTTCTGTAGTCTTTATTTTGCAAATTCATTCAATTTGACTAAGCTCAACCGGCCCGAGTGTGTATGTGTTGTGAAGGACAGAGAATACCTCCACAGTAGTTAGTGCGCTGAGCGGTGGGTCGTCGCTTGAGACGGGCAGGGAGCAGGGCAGCAGGAGTTCTCGTGTTAGGACGGGTTTGAGTAAGAGAGTGAGGGAGGATGAGGACTGCAGTAAATAGTACGAGATCACTCCGGCCCCGGTGCCGAACTCGGGCTCTGCTCGCGCTAAGAGAAACCAGTCACGAGTCTGCACACACACACACACACACACACACAAGTTATCAACAAACTAGGAACGGGTGATATGACCTCACCTGGCTTTTTGCCCTCATAGTTCACTAACAAAGTTTGCACTATAGACGTGTGGTTGCTCAAATTTTGTAGCTGTGAAAACTGGCCGAGCAGAAAGATTTTGATTCGAATGCATTGAAGTGAATGAGGAAAGAGCGAGGGAAGATAAAAATGAGGAAAAAGACGAGTGTGGGTCAAAACAGATTGCGATGTGTGTTCAGTGAGATATTTTTATGAAAATAGCCGCATACATGCAAACAGGCCCTTAGTCTAAGGAGAAAAAAAAAACTAACAAAACTCGCAAACGAGTGCAAGTATCGTAAACGTGTATATAAACACCCCGCACCGCTATCGGCCGCATGTTTTAGAGTCGGAACAAAGTTTCTAGCACAAAAACTGTGGGAATAATAGCGGTCAGGAAAGGTGTATGGAATAAAAAGAGGATAACGATGTGACTGCTCACCGATATAGAGCGTCATAAAGTGAGCAAGTGACTTTTATTAATTTAATTCCTCTTCAGATTCGCACAGAACTACTCAGGACCTACCCTGAGTGTGTGACAGAGAGCGTGAAAAGTCTGCTGATTGTTTTCCATCTCGTCCCAGTCCAGATGCCAGCAGCTTGTAGGCCTGATGATTAGGGGAAGGCCAAACAGTACAGACTCACACACACCTTCTGCTCTCAGTGTCCTTCCACACACACACACACACACACAATTATTGTAGAATCTAGACGCCATAACAGCAGATTAAGACAAGTATTTGGTCAAATATGTAGGTGAAGATGTAAGAACGAGAACGAAGAAAACCATACAGTACAAATCTTTAAAGGTCAAAATTCCCTCCTTCGCTTAGACGCTAAACCAAAAGAACATCTCACGGCTATTGAAACAACAAGCGGCGAACGAGCGATTGAGAGCGAAACCAAAGTGACGGAAAGCAAAACAGAAGTGGGAGTGACACGGCGAGGATGTTTATCCCGACGAGTCAAGGTGAGAGTGCTCTCGCTCTCTCTCCAAAAAAAAACTCCCGGCGATCGATGACCTCATGGCCATGCAAAACGTATGCAAAGCCCCACAGTCACCACAATGTGAGGCTCTGTGTGTGTGTGGGTTTGAACTGCAGCCACAGACACTAAGGCCTCTGTCTCTCTTCCCCGTGCCACATTACAGCATGACTCACGCCGGGGCTCAGCAAGACTTTGATACCACTTTTTTGCATAATCCATTCATTTTCTCCCTCTCTTTTTCACTCGCATTCTGGTTCTTTCTGACACTCTCTCTCTCTCTCTCCCTCTCCCCCTCTGAGCCTCATTCTGAGTCTCAAATAAGCCAAATAACCTATTAATCTTAACTTCTGCCAAAATCCTATTCATTTGGGCAAGTTTAAATCTTTTATTACAGTAAAGAAAGCATAAAGCGTAAGCAAAAATTAGGGATGCACAGATCTAACTTTTTTCAGTTTCGATACCGATGTCGATACTTGGGCTTTGGGTATCGGCCGATCCCGAGTACCGATCCGATACCAGTTTTTAACCTTTACAGTCCTAAAAGAATTTGGGGTGTTTGTCTATACCTGTGTTTTTAGGCTTATTGTAGTGTTTGTGTAGAAATTACGTACATGCTTTTTGTTGTTGCATCTGTTTTATTGGATTGCAGAGTTTTTATTATGCAGAGATATTCTATAGCTTAGTACTATGAACAAAAATAAAGTAAGTGCCAGACGGAAACACTTCTTTATCCGTTTGAAATCCATCTGGATATAGAATAAAATGATTTGATAACAAATAATGCATTTTTCTAAATTTGTTGTTAAAAAATGTTATATAAAATGTTTATTAAAATGTTTTTCTGATTGATTGACTCATTTTGGCCTACACCCCATTTTGGATTCATTTTTGACGTGATGGCGTTCCACACCAGAGTCGTTTGACATGATGGCATTCCACACAATAACGCGACGGACTCGCGCCTCAGAATAAACACCGAAAACATCAAGTAAACGGCTGTACTGTGAGTAGAACGCTGGTTGTTTTTGTCATTTATCAGCTAAAATATAAATTTTTCTGTTTTGTGTCTTGCGCTGCTTGTTCTGCTCATTGTCATTTCTATATGTAGGAATGAGCGCGAATGTCGAACCAATTGAGCGTGCGCAGGTATGCAAACGTAGAAAAACCTACAATTTACAGAACAGCTTCAAAGATCACCGATACCCGATCCAGCCATTTGAGTCGTTATCGGAACGATATCCCATCCACGTATCGGATCGGTGCATCCCTAGTGAAAATGTTGCTTATTAGTTTACACTAATATTTACGTAAGAAATAAAATAATGGTATGAAAGGCTCTTTCCATGCCAGAACTTCAGTATCACTAGCTGTTAGCGGGCCTCATGCTGATCTGGAGACTTTAAGCTCAGAAGAACCGGGCTTATCTTCAGTGAAACCATACTTGATGACTCTGAGTCGCTGCGGTGGATGGTTCTGATTGGACGGGCTCTTGTTGGAGGGCTGGAAGTCCCGGACGCTCTCCGTTTTGGCACCAAGGCCGGGCGGGCCGGGGAGAAGGGCAGGACTCACGAGCCTTTCCTGCATGTCGCACTTTATACAAACTAGATCCGTACACATAAACACAGATAAACGTTCTTCCTTGTTTACTCTATTTTTATATCTGGTAGGTTTGTCAGAAGTGAGATTTTGTGCGTGGGTGTGTTTGTGGACTAAATATAAATCACCAGGGTTGGGTTTGTGTGCAGAGTTGGCTTTCAGGCCGGGTGTTGGTGTAGAAGAAGAAGGTAAGAACAGATGAAGATGTTCTCTTTCGCCCCCTTGGTCATGGAGCCAAGTCTTCAGAATGTTCTCCACAGCGACCACGCTGTTCTCCACCAGCTGCAGATCCATCTCTGCTCCTAACATCAGATCCTCTATGAGAGAAAGAGAAAGAGACTAAATGTTTGCGGCAAACGTGTGGTTTATTTGCGGCAAACTGTGGAGTCTGCAAGAATACGTTGCCACAAGTTTGTCATCGTCAGCCATTAGTGGCAATGTTCTGGTAACAATGACAACTTGCCACTAGTGGGAAATGTACTTGCCAGTGATTTGAAAGAGAGTGATTATTTGTCATTGTGAACACACCACAGCACAGCACCGCAACCAAATGTGACCTCTGCATTTAACCCATCCGTGAAGGAGCAGTGGGCAGCTAACAAGCGCACAGGGAGCAGTGCTTGGGGACCTTGCTCATGAGTACCTCAGTGGTAACTTTATCGGCTCTGGATTCGAACCTGCGACCTTCTGATCACGGGGCGAACACCCTACCAAAACAATTTGCCAGTAATTTGCATGTGAAAAGATGACCTTTTTTAAATTTTGCACCAACATCAAAGGTTAACGGCAAGTGTTTGCCTGAATCTAAATTTTTCTGTAAGGCGAGAGATTATATGGAAAAAAGTGCAGAGAAAAAATGTTTTTGCCGAATCTCAAATCACCACTAGAGGGAGCTGCACAACTGTTCTGAAATCAGAACAAATAAAATTACTGTGCCAAAGTTTTTCATCAGCCTTACGTAAGCTCTTCAAGGGTGAAATTACTTAATTTTACATTTTAAATGACCTTTTATATTAATATTTCAGAAATAAATCAATATTAGAAATGGATTATTAGACATGGACTACTTGGTAGAAATATAAACAGTGACCTTTGATTTGGCCACTTTTTATTTGCATTTTCTTTATCTATATTTATTCAACTTGATTCATATGCATTTATATTTATCTTTGTTACACCATATATCGTTCTTTTTCGACTTGGCATCACAATTCTGCAATTCTCATTTTCTCAGTACTTTGAAATCTTAGTATTGATTATTTTTTGCATAATCCATTCATTTTCTACTTCTCTTTTTCACTCTCGTTCTCTTTCTGACATACTTGGAGATGCAAATGTTTTTAAAGTCTGTGCTTACTTTGCCTTTTTCAAATTTCCTTTCTTCCATTAAACTTCACGGAAATCTAACTTCACAAGTAAATCAAATATCCATTCCTACTTCAAATATTGTCTTTAACGTCTACTGTGCGGCTCATTTTAGACAAAGTTGTTGGATTTAAGGAGTCTAAGTCTTAACTGATGTGATTCTGAAGTTAAACCTGTCTAAGATAGGATCGTCTCAGCATAAATGGACTCTCCTTCTGGAGCCACGGCCCTGTTTAATTATTCATGTGCTGCACACAAGACACAAAGAGCCTAATGGGAGCCAACTGGACATGTTTAAACATTCATTAAGTAAAGGAGGAAGAGAGAGAGAGAGAGAGCAAGAAATAGATCTAGAGAGAAATGGAAGAGATTCTCAGCGTGCTCCCGCTGTCTAGGGACTGACGCCAGGAGAGCACGGCGAAGCCAGAGCACTTTCTGACCAACAGCCTGCACTAAAGAGCGCTTGCTATAATTGCTTTTCCAGGTCATCAGCAAAGCAGAGCTGCTAATCCTCTCTATCTACAATTTACAAGTCAAACATCAGCAGGAATGTGTTTGCTGCCCAAACAGAGTCGACAGGGACACACTGAACATTTAAACTCGTTTCTTGATTATTTATAAACCACATGAATATTTAATAGTGGGCAAAAAAGTATTAGTAAAAATGCCAGAACAACATTATTATTATTATTATTATTAATTATTATTATTATTATTATTATTATTATTATTGTGGTTGTTTATTTAGTGTTATTAATGTATTATTATTTTTTTTTTCTCTACAAATCAGATTGTGCAGCAGACCGCAACTTGCAGAAGCTTTTCAGGCTAAAGTAGGAATGGGTATTGCATCTCGTCATTGTCAGCGTGTAGTCTATCATTATTTGCCTGAAATTGGCGCTATAGCAAAGGAAAATGTATTTTGTCCTCTAAGGGTGCTAAAACGCTACATAAATGTATGTGATGTAAATGTGGAGAGTTTATAATTTACATGAAATTATAGAAAACCGCAATTCTTATATCGAGTGCTGTTAGGAAACACTACAGACTTATTAAACCGTTATAAACAAAAAGAAGTTTCACTACCAAGTCACAAATTTCTACGTTCTAACTCTTTATGTCGTGATATGATTAATGTAGTTATGCAGTTTTATTCTGTGTCATAAACACCAGCATTAGCAGTGTGTGGGTGTGCCTATGAAGTAGACATTACTGATGGTCAGTGCTGACCCTTTTGTGCAGCTTTTTGAGACTTTTGCATGGACCCCGCTTGTGGCTATATTTATTATTATTATTATTATTATTATTATTATTATTATATTATTATTATTATTATTATTATTATTATTATTATTATTATTATTAATTTATTATTACATCTAGGTGAAGTCTTTGACTTACTATACACCTTTTAATTCCTGTGTTTTGTGTACATATATATACATACATACCAAAAGTCAGATTCTAATTCTGACAAATTTTAGAACACTGTTAAGCTGCTCCTTTAAGTTACTTTCTGTATCTCATCCAACAAATCCAATTTTTAAACGCTGGCAACTTCAGCGGACCCTCGACTGAGACCTCCGATCTACTAAATGTCAGCCAGATGGTACGAGAGGGAAAAAAGAGGTGTAGACGGAGAAGTGGAAAGCGGAGAGCACGACGATACTTCACTTAGATAGCAGTGACAGATGCAGAGCAACCCCCACATCACCTGTTAACGTACAGTTTATATCTCATTATGCCTTCTCCCTTTCTTTCACTCTCGCTCTCTCTCCATCTCTGCTCAAACATTTACAATTAAGTTATCCGATTCCGCAGCTCTAAACCATATCCTAGAGTTGGGATCACGACCATCTAAACCAAGACCAAGACTCTGAAGGGCCGAGACCGAGACTGAGACCGGACCAACGCGTGTTTATACACCACATGACAAATCAGTGGAACATGCAAAGCCTAAGCAACATTAAACATGTTTATTCAATATTTCTCTCTTACATATCTACAGTAGAAATGAGGATTGAGGAAATCACTTCACTGGAAGCAGTTTTCCATTTGGTGTCCATCTGGATACGGAATAAAATAATTTGATAAACAAATTATTTTCTGATCAATTGAAAATGAAGAAACACTAAAGGTTTTGGGTCATTTTCATTTTGGCCTATAAAATTCTTTCTTGTGCACCAATATGCACCAGTACGTTGGATACTTTCTTATTAAAGAATCTCGAAAAACCCCAGTAAACCTCCCTTCTTTAATAAAAGAGAGGACCAACTCTCAAGCAAAATTCCCGTTTTTTTCTGAACAAACACAGTCTCATGATCTTGTGGTCTGCTCGTGTGGCTCTTGTGCTCTTGACTCGGATGTGGCCTGAGATGTCAGCTTTAGCATTTCCAGAGAGTGATGAGTCCTAATGAGTGGCTGGACGTTAGGTGAATAATATATATCAGTCTAAAGATCAGTCCGATACTTCAGTGCCTTCACAGTGATCAATTACAAGCCATTAGTTTCCATCAGAGAAGACAGAGGCTCATACAGAGGCTTTACAAGACGGCACGCTCCTCTGATCTCTATCTACACTTACGAGAGAGGGAGGATATGAGCGATGTGTGGCTTCGGTGCAAATGGTTTGGAGATGACGAGTGGGAACCACTACATCTCTCAAATTGACATGAAAGCAATGTCTGGATAAACACAGGGGAGATAAAGAGGAGCGCAGGAAGCTCAGTGGAACATGCAACACAACTCTGCTATATAAAGGATATGTAGTGTTGTAGTGCTCGAGACCAGGGTCTCGGACTCGGCTGTATTTGCACTCGGTCTTGTCAAGGACTCGGGATTTTATCTGGAGAACAGCCGAGACCACAACTCTGAGAATATTACTATTAAAACTCTTTGAGACCGACGCAGGCATTTTGCGTTGTTTATTAATTAGCGTTTTCATAACTCAGCATCCATTTAACTTACAGAAACCACACACATACCGTCAGAATCACAAGATGCAGGACATTATATTCATTCCTCTGTATGTGAAATTATTTATGAGTCATTCCATGCACAAAAACTGAAGTAATTGCGTAAAAAGCCAAAGAGGAAGAAAAAACAGAAAGAAAGAAAGAGACAAAGGAAGACACAGAGAAAGAAATACAGAAAAAGAGAAAGAAAGACAGTCAGAGACAGAGCGATAGAGGGAGATTAAAAGCAAGAAAGAAAGAAAGACAGAGAAGGGGGAAGGAGAGAGAGAGAGAACCAACCTTAAAAATAACCTGAATTATAACGTGAAAAGGAGGAAGATGATAATCTGAGTGTTAGTTGCGTAGGTAGCAGTCTGAGGCGTGATGAGCAGAAACATGACCTGCACAAAACCACCAGCGTCAACTAGAGTGTTATTAAGAGCTGATGAGTGACAACGCCACGTACACACACCTGCCGGTGTCCTGCCAACGTCATTACCATACGCACCACGACCTTTACGCGACCTTCTCCAGCATCAGGACGGGGACTGTTTCCTGAACTGCTGACCACAGAGGGAAACCCGAGTGCCGTGTTGGTGATATTTCAGCTCGGCCGCGGGAAAAAAAACCTGAAACCCTAGTGTTACAGGACCACAAAATTCTAGCTCTAAACACATTTGAGGTATTTTCTGGGGGAATCCAATTGAAGGGAACTGCATTTTTCTGGTTTGGATTTTGTTCTGTGACGATGTGACTGGTTGGAGAAATACAGTAATTGAAACTAACATTCAGCAGCGGTGCGAACCTTCACTGATGTCACGATTCAATTCAATGGCGATTATCAGATCAACGATTCGATGCGATATCAAATAGGAGTATCCCGTTTTAATGTGTGCAAATAGGAATGTAAGGTTCTTTCAGTCTTTTATAAAATATGTCAAAGTTATATTTTAGCTGCTTTTTTGGGATTTGATATGAAGGCAAGTGATTATGTCAAATCTGCATATCGTCGCATATCGAGTCCTGAATCGTATCGAATGGAAATTGTATCGTATCAAACTTTGTGATATCGGCAGAAATCGATTCGTTGTACATTTAATCTACATAATAACGTATCATGATAAAACCTGTGATTTACGCTGCTAGCACACTCCATATGAAAATCCCCTTCTTCCTTTAAACGAAAATACAAAGAGACGGATCCTCTCAACTCCCCGCAAACAGCGTCCTTCAAGGCCAAATCCTCATGAGAAAATAGCCGAGTGAGTGATGGTGGTGGAGGTGTGTGGGGACAGACCACCATGCCAGTCGCGACCTACACAAAGACAAACGCTCACGCACTCACACAGACATGAGCAACTCATTCACAACGAAGCATAAACATATGCATTCATCTGTCATCTCATTTCAAAGAGCTGGTTTATCTCCAGATTAGCAAAACACACCACAGAGAAGGGAGGAGGACGAGAGAGGGAGAGAAGGAGAAATGGAGGGACTGGAACACAATCTCAATTTCAAAATGACCCACGTAGTTTTTCCCAAAAGGAGAGTATGTTTATAACAGCCTACAGCCAGATGATAAGGCTCAACAGAAGTCTGTAGATACAATGTGCAATATTCTCCAAAGCATGTTTTATTTAGTGTCTGGATTGTCTTGTGAATGCAGAGGACGAGGCTCTGAGCTTTGGGACAAATAAGAAATTTGACAGCAAGAGAGCTTCCACATTGATATAATATGCAGCATCTATTTTGCCTGCAACCCCCAAACAAGCTAACTAGTTACTGGCCGATGCTGATATCCGATATCCAATATTTTCCACAGCGCGCTCGGAATTTTGGCACAAAAATAACACCATAACTCTTGACATTTTTAACACAATGCCAGGTGGAGTGGGGGGCGGAGCTTTTCCAGCGTAGTGCACAGCATTTTAAGAAAAAGTCACTTCTCACCCTATGTAGTGTACCAAGTCAAATAGGACGCCGTAAAATATGGGCGGGCAAATCTAAACATAGATGACTTCAAAAAAGCAATTATCGGTCGATTCCTATATGTTTCCGATATTATCGCGGGCAGTTGCTGGCGTAACGGTAGGGTGTTTGCCCCATGATCAGAAGGTCGCGGGTTTGAATCCAAGGCTGGTGAAGTCACCACTGAGGTACTCATGAGCAAGGTACCGTCCCCAAGCACTACTCCCTGGGCACTTGCTCCTTCGTGGATGGGTTAATTGCACATTTCGTTGTGGTGCACTGTGTGCTGTGGTGTGTTCACAATGACAAATAATCATTCAATTACATCTCTAATTATTACATTTACTCTTTTTAAAAAAAAATCACATTTCCTTCCAATGTGAAATAACAACAGATTTGGGACTAGCTTATGGCGGCTCAGGTAATATTCCGGCACAGAGCATCGACGTCCTGCTTTGGGCTGAATCCGGCGTCTCTGTAAATAAGACGTGAGAGCCTCTAGGGCTTTACAAAGCCTTTTTGTGCACTTTCAGCTAAGAATTTGGGGAATGAAATATACACTGATCTCAGTTCACCCCCCCCAAAAAAATTAGATCAGTGCGTATTTCCTTTCAGCTAAGGATTTACATAGTGGGGAGGAAAAACTGAATCAGGATCAGTTTGGGGGAAAAAAAAAGGAAAGGCAGAAGGTCTGCGTGCTCCCAGAGCCTCTTACGGTGATGAGTCATGTCGGTTAATCTGCCATGCTGCTCGGAGCGAGTGAATAGGGGTTTATGGTGTGGCTTTGTTCCTCGTCTCCCCCTGGAGCGACTGTCGTTTTTGATATCACCCTTCATGCCACATACTGTTTCCTTTTATTGCATGCCGGAGCCCGTCTCACACCCTCCCTTCTCATTTCTCACTCTGTCGTTCCCCCACCACCCCCTCTTGCCCACCCTCGTCTCCGTTCCTTCGCCCTTCTCTTTCACGCTGCCTCAGTCTGGACAATCCTCCCTCCCTTCTCCCTTCTCCCTTCTGCTCTTTCAGTCTGCCAAACTCTTTCTTCGCCTTTCTCTTCTCCACCTTCCGTTGACTTTCTTCTCGCTGACTCTCTGTCCCGGTAGAGAGGGCACTTCTCTCCTCTTTTCTCTCTCCTCCTTCCCCTCTCTTCTTTTCCCCCACCTGCTGCTCTTCAATGCCAATCTCCGCCTTCCTTTTCATTCTTCGACCTCCGTCTCCTTCTCCCTCTCTCTCGCATCTATTGTGAGGGGTTTGTTAAGTTCCCTAAGCCACTGTGGATTTTGGCCTCCTTTAATCTGATTTATTTGCTTATTGATTTCGCCGCAGGAGCGCCACTTTAGATAATGAATTCAGTGACTCATTAATTAGGCTAAGCCGTTGGTGTTGAGGTTTAAGAGCAAGGCTTTGCGTGTTAAAAAGCAACACTCCAGCGATTACCACTTAAAAGTGCGATCCGATGTCTGTGAGTCGGAACGTAAAATCGTTCAAGATTGGACCTGAACGCTTTCAGAGTAAACCTGATTTATGGCCTGATTTTTTTTTTGTTGACAAAGTCAGTTCAGGACACGACGGCCAAAACAGCTTCCACATGTCGATAACCTCATTTAAGGAGGTCAGCGCGAGTCAATGAAAGGACCCCGACACACCCCTGAGGATTTGGCCTTTATTGTTTAAAATGA
The DNA here is from genome assembly GCA_032718565.1 of Distichodus sexfasciatus. Taxonomy (NCBI): domain Eukaryota; kingdom Metazoa; phylum Chordata; class Actinopteri; order Characiformes; family Distichodontidae; genus Distichodus; species Distichodus sexfasciatus. The sequence continues at coordinate 50,202 of JAVGVS010000418.1, read as the reverse complement.
AACACGCAGACCTAAATTGCCTGAAAGGCGTCGTCTTGTCTGATAAAATTATTTTAACTTCATTTATTTGCACTGTAAGCTGAAGATTTGTTGATGGAGAAAATAGGAGAACTGGAGAAACGTTACAGGTGCCCATTAAATTTCAGGGTGTAAATCACAAGTTTCGTCACGATACAATATTATATTGATTCAATAGACAACAATTCTGTGTCACCAAGTCATGGGCGTAAATTTCATTTAACAGTAGGGGGGGACAATAAATATAAAATTTCTTATGAGCAATTTTTGAAGGGGACACAAATAATACAGTCAAATTGTACTTATAAAGATATGTCCCCACAGTGAAAAACTTTGCTTCTATCATTATTACTGTAGCATGGAGACTGCGTCATTATGGTTATTTTCAAAGTTTGACAAAGCAGATTTTTCTTCAAAACTATTTATTGCATTGTTTGTTATGTTGTTTACAGTCAAGCCATCAACATACAATAAAATTTAAACATGACTGTTATTGTGAAAAAGATATATAAAATAAGTAATGTTTTGTAACAAAATCAATTATACATAATCAATTTACAGTAACTGCTCTATGTAAAAAAAAACCCTGCAATTTAGAGCAAACTAATATTTTAATCGCTAATATAGCAGATTCATGGAAAATTACATCGGTAATCAGCATTGTTGCCACAACTAATTTATGAATGACTCTGCATCAACTACATTAAAGAGAATCGCTTTATTTAAAGTGAATAAAATACCCTACTTACTGGAGTTCAACATTAATTGAGCCGCAGCCACACACCTGACTCTTGTGTGTAGAGTAGGTGAGATGAACTGGGGAAGCAGGTAGTGGGCCAAACCACTGTGAGGAAGGGGAGGGGGAACTCAACTGTTTCTAAATGCATTTGTTTTTTTTTCTACTTACACAATTATTTTAGGTATACATACGTATATTTTTCACAATAGAGAGTGCGATTTTTTTTTAAAGAAATCCCCCCCCCCCGGGATTTACGCCCATGTACTAAGTTATTACTATACAATTTGTATTCAATATGCGATGAATATGAGGTCCATTCATAGCGGCACGGTGGCGCAGGGGTTAGCGCTGCCGCCTCACAGTGAGAAGGTCCTGGGTTCGATCCCCGGGTCGGTCCTGGGGCCTTTCTGTGTGGAGTTGGCATGCTAGCCCAGTGTTCGCGAGGGTGGCTTTCCTCCGTGTGCTCCGGTTTCCTCCCACAGTCCAAAAGCGTGCAATATAGATTAATTGACGACTCTAAATTGACTCCGTAAGATGTGAATGGGAGTGTGATTGTGTGTGCCCTGCGGTGTGCTGGTGCCTGCCCAGGGTTGGTCCCCGCCTTGCGCCCGTAGTTCCCAGGATAGTTGTCAAGCATACTGCGTAACGCGACTGGCCCTAGGACCTAGAGGTGGTCGGTCGCGGTTCAGGGAGTATAAAAGGAGTCGATTCCTTGCGGCGCTTCGCTCAGTTGTAGAGTCACCAGCCCAACTCTGATTCAGTTCAGCTTCGACTGTGAGTAGTCCAGTTATTTGGTGATGTCCTTGATTGAGTGTGTGTTTGTTAGAAGGCGGTTTCTTGTGGGAATCCTTGCTCTTTGTGTGAGAGAGTTCTTAGATTAAATCGCGTGGCTATCCTATCTACTCGCGTTACCATCCGCGTTTGGGTTAACCACCACAATATGAGGGCTAACGGCTAACGGTTAGCATCTCTGCCATATCCTAACCAGATCACTGACAATAGGCTCCGGTCCCTCCGGTTGGGGTTCTGTGGTTAAAAGAATGTTCTTAGTCTCACTGGTGTAAGAATCACTGTGAAAACTGTGTGAAGACCAAATTTCTTGTATAGAACGAAAAAAAAAAAACGTTAGCGCAAAAATCGAGATGAAATGAATTCAGAGGTCGCTTGCAACTAAAACGACATGAGGACATTACGTTAAAACTCACACACTCTGCAGATGGTCAGCCATGAGTCACAGATATATGGTCCACACTTGCTAATGGCCCATAAAAAAAGATGTCCAGGTGCTACTGGAACACGGCGACAGAGAAGGAGACAGATGCAATCTATCACTTCTGTCCCTGTAGCTGTGTGACCATCATGAGACAGCAGATTGTCACTGTTCAGACAGATTACTTCATCCTGCATCTATCAGAGCGAAAAAAAAGATGCTTGACATCAACGAGGACAGAGATGTTTAGTCTGTGTTGATTGAAGTCTTTTGGACATGTAAAAGTTACTGTGCGTTAAGAATAGAACCTTCGTAACACTGTTTAGTCTCCACTGTCCTGAGACGTCTAGTAAATGGATTTAAAGTGTTTAAGATCAAGGAGAACAGAACAGTTCTTGTGCTGAACTGAAATGCAATGGAATGAAAGTGATTTTATAAGCAACAGGTGCTAACATATGCTGGTATATGCATGCACACCCTTACACACACACCCTTACACACACACACAACATATGGAAAAAATCTGCACGATTCCCATAAGAATCACACATGCCATATGCAACATCATATATATTTTAATGATCACATATTTTATATCACATAAAATGTTCCCAAACATCCATAATACGTCCATCACATATAAAAGAATGTTTTATATGTGATTTTTCTAGATGAAAAACACACACATACTGCCCTAAACCTTACCCAAACTTATTAGTATGCTCAAGTCATCCCCAGGCAAACCAGGCTAATCTTAAAACCTATTCGCGACTGCCAGCTCTCTGACGTTTAGTGATATACTTCCATCATCCCCTACACACACACTCACACACACACACAGTCTCTTATCCACCAGCAGCCTGGATGCCATTAACATTGGCCCCGCTCTCCACATAGCCACGCCATCCTGTTGCCATGGCAATACCACATGGTGTGAAAGAGAGAGAGAGAGAGAGAGAGAGAGAGAGAGGGAGAGAGAGAGAAAAAGAAGTGGGGCACGGGCAGTGGGCAGGACCCTCTTATACCCACATCCCTCCCAAAAAACCACAGGCACTAAATCTGCCTCCTCCGAAAAAGGCAAAGACCGGAGTTACAGCATCTGAGATAGAGAAGAGGAGTAAAGTTGAGGAGAAGTTGGACGGCAGACAGTCTAGACCGGGGGTGGTCTAGTTTTTGCTTGTCACATGAACAACTCGTGATATACTGCAGACTCACGCTCACACACTTTCGAATTGCGTTGGGCCAATCCCAGATTTTGAAACCATCAGAGTAACTACGTTAGCAACACTATGTTAGTTGCTAATGTACATGATGTTAGGTGCTAACGTAATTAGCAGCTACGCTTTTGGGTAATGCACCCATGATGTGGAAGTGAGTGATTATTTGTCATTGTGAACACAGCACAGCACACAGTGCACCACAACCAAATGTGACCTCTGCATTTAACCCATCCGTGAAGGAGCAGCGGGCAGCTAACAAGCGCCCGGGGAGCAGTGCTTGGGGATGGTACCTTGCTCATGCGTACCTCAGTGGTAACTTTACCGGCCCTGGATTCGAACCTGTGACCTTCTGTGTGTTGTTAACATTGTTAGCAATACGTTAGCAACTATGCTTTTGGGAAACGCACCCTATGTTAGCTGCTAACATAGTTAGCAACTGTGCTTTAGGGAAACGGACCTCTGGGGAAGAATATGTTGATTAATTCAGTTTGATTAATTTGTGATTAATTGTCCAGCCCTGCTGTAATATTCATTTGAGTTCGTATCACCCACTCTACCTTGGAGTCATAGTGGAAAACGCACCATTGCAGTAACCGCCACGATGCCGCAACCAAAGCCGTCTTACTCACAGTCAGGTCCTGAAAACAACAAGCTTGCTTAATCCTGTACTGTTTTTGTATCAAACCTACCTGATGCAACTTGTTAGAGAACACGGTGATGATTAACTGTGTCAAGGTCAGTGATGAGTAACAGCAAAACTAGGCTTTGAGTTATGGACACCAATTAGCCACAACATTATGCAGCAAACTGTGATGCACTGTGTGTACTGACACCTTTTTTATCAGAACCAGAACTAACACTTTAGGCAATTGATGATCTAACCCACTCATGTGGCCATCACAATTTGGCCAACCTGTCAGAGTCACTGTTTCTGTAAATATCTGCATACGTGTAAACAGGCCCTAAAACACTGATCAGGCATCATGCCATGAAAGTGTGGAGAAGTCCGTTTATAAAGTGTAATAACACAGGCTACTATGGGCTGTAGTTCAGGAATAAAAATATCAACTGAAGTTTTAACTGTTTCTGTAATTCAACATGAACAAAAAAATGTTTGTGTTTAATCAGCAAAAGACACCACATCGCAAAACCCGTGAATGTGTGTGTGTGCTCTTGAAGTCTGTTGTTCCCCACCTTGCACCCGTAAGTTCCTGGGATAGGTTCCGTTCCCCCCGCAACCCCAGTGTGGATTAAGCGGTTCGGATAATGGATGGATGAATGAATGAATGAATATTACCCCCAATGCATATAAATATGCATATAAATATATATATATATAAAAATTATCATAAAGATCATAAAGCAGCTATGATATATACTGTATATATATATACACACACACACACATATATATATATATATATTATATATATACATATATATGTATATGTATATACAGTATATATCATAGCTGCTTTATGATAATTTTCAGTATCACAGGTCAACTCTCTGCGTCAAAGCATGCAGGTGAACTTTGCTTAAATGCGATCACTGAATACGCATTGGTCAGTAATGCCATGATAATGTAGCTTAAGGCCAGAACATTGCAGCAAGGCGGCAGAATACAATTAACCTGTAAAACAGATACACAACATGGAACACAAGACCGTATCACAATGGCACTAGAAGAATTTGCAGCGTGTCGACATGTGGCCTCACGGGATGAGAGAGATTTTGCCTATGGCTTAAAGGGGGTTAAAAAGCAATTAACCTCAGATAAACTTCAGGATTTGTACACTGCATCTGTCATGGGAAGACAATGATAATAATCTCTTCCAAACTTTGGATGCAGCAGCACTGCTGAATATTCCTGACTCTGTAGTGTTAATCTGTACAAATCCAGGCACGAGTACTGAATCACTGCACATTCACACACACTTTCGTGCTTCCTTCCTCCTTCACACAACGCCTTCCATCATTCTGATCATGAGGTCGGTCCTCCTGCTTGTATTTCTGTTGAAAGCCAAAAACAGGATGTGTGGGAGGAAGGGAGGGAAGGAGGGATGCTGGCTGCCTTTCTAAGCCGCCTGCACTGATAGTGGGCCTGGGCTGCTGAGGTCAGAACATCTAGCGTGTATAAACTGGCATGTGTTTCCAAATTTCAATGAACGCTGCAGACATAAACCGACAATCCGGACCATCCCATCACACTCCTTTACAGTCACAGAGGCAGTGGCAGTACAATAGATGACTCCTGCTTAAGAGCCAGCCTTATTGTAAGCTGCACAGATTCATGGCTGTAGCTGGATGAACCGTGATGACCTATGAACCAGTCTGCTTTTACAGCAATTAGGGTTATGTAATTGTATTGTTAATTACATGAGAGGAAAAATACTGCTCTGTCATATTCTTTTAAAATCATATGACCTCAGCCACTCGGTCTGTTTTCTGCTAATGGAAGAAAACTTGTTACTCTGAGGTCTGAAAACCGATGTTTGCATTGTGGCTGTTTTGACTCTTCTTGCTTGCGGTTCTGACGATAGAATTCTTAGAAGTGGCTCATACGTCTTTTTTATCAGCTGTTGTGCAACTTCCAGCTCGATCGGCATTTCGAGGCTCGAACTTCTTCGAGTTCGTGAGAGAGAGCGATGTCCAGACAGTCTTTTCCTCGCTCTCAGGAGGAAACTGAACAGCGCTCCACCCATTCCACACGCTCCCCGCGCTAATGTAAATACACAAAGTAGGAGGGGAATGAAGCTGGGAATGTTTGCAGACACACATCTGGAACGAGGCACCGATTTCAGAACCCGCTAACCAACATTCCCATTAGAGTTAACATTCCCAATTAACATTTCAACGCTCCTGCCAGTCGGAGCCGATCGTGTACAGCTGGTCTAATTACCTGATAAATATAACGGCGAATGCCTTATCAAATTAAAGCGATGACGGTAAGCACTCGTGTGTTATCGTCTGTGCAGCATATCTTCTTTATCGTGGGTCGGCTCCACAAGTCTGTTGGTATGTGTGAGAATAAAAGTGTGTTTATTTGATCATAGAGCAGAGGTGATTAAACGCCCTATTCCAGGGAGATCGTTTTCATTTCAAGTGTGGTTCAGTTTAAGTGTTTTTATTTCTCTCCTTATTCTTTTTTTGCCATGGGAACCTCATGTTAGTTAGTCTGTGGTGGGGTGAGGCTGAGCCTGCTAACCATAAACCCTTAATTACAGTAAACAGAGAGAAGAGATGAGTGTTTGGACCTCCAAGTGGAATGAGCACCATGCTCATTTAAGCATACCTCGTTCTGTTTCGTTTCTGTATCATGCCACACTCACAAGCAGTGTTGGAGAGTAGCTGTCTACAAGTAGTGAAACTACTTTTTTCAGCAGCTTATCACTGGCGAAACTACTGTGGCTACGTACGCAAATGGAAGCAAGAATCTGTGATTGTAAAATACTTTCAGTGTAGTTATCACCTGTTTCTCTGCAGCTTGTAATGTAAAGGCGAGGCCTTGTGTGACTTCTCAAGCAATATCAGTCATTGACGCGCTTTTACTCACCGTGTTGCTCGTTCATCCCCTCCGGGCTCCAGGACGTCTCTCTTTCTGTAAGGCACTGCTCCACCGCTATATGGACCACCACCAGCCTGCGCAGACTTAGCAGATCCGAGTCCTTCAGTCCCTGCTCCAGCTGCCTCTGCACCGTCCGGCCCGGCTGACCACTCAACACCGTCACCTGTACCAATGCCATTCCACGTCAGTTTCGATTACTACAAGAACGCCTCCTTTCAAGTAACTTCGTACTGCTGATTTACTGATAACCTAATGAATAAATTATTTTTTTTTATTAAAGGGATCGATGTGGATCAACAATTTAATCAAGCCCTCTGAAAAGAAATGAAATAGCATCAATTAAAAGTTACAACAATTATGTATAATACAGCTTTGTAAATGATGATTAAGTCAGAATTTCCTTCAAACAAGTAACATGTAAGGGGCCGCGCTCCGACTCGCAGTGAGAAGATCCCGGGTTCGACCCCCGGGCTGGCCATGGGGCCTTTCGTTGTAGAGCTTGCACGCTCTCCCGTGTTTGCGTGGGTGCTCTCCGGCTAATCGATTAATTGTTGCAGCCCTAATACTATTTTAATGTGTCCTCAAGATAAACAGTCCACCGTGTGTACGATCTAAGCCCGTTGATGGTAGCAGATGATCATCAGCCCCGTCGCCCGCACACCCAAACCACATGTGGCATACTGCAAGGCTCCAAAAGCTCCCTCTAACACAGAGAAGCTTCTGTTCCAATTACGGTCACTCCGCTTCCTTCCCGCAGCCACTGCTGACTAGCCCTAAAATGTGTGTGTGTGTGTGTGTGTGAGAGAGAGAGAGGCAGAGGCAGTGGGCTAAAATGTAACATTAATCCCATTTAGGGCCAACAAATAATCGGCCTAATCAGATTAAATGCACTCGTCCTCCGCTCGGCTTCCTGCATGGAGAACATTAGTGTCGCCTTTAAATGGGGCCTGCGGAGAGGAAAGAGAGGCCACAAACAGGCCATGTGGTTGGTGTCAGGATGTTGATGGCTTTATTAATGATTGATGACAGAGGTTAAATGGGCTCCGGATTCCTTCGACGGGGGATTTGAATATGAATGCCCGTGTTCCGAAAAGGTCCCTGTTTAAGTGAGACTATCAGCATGACGCAGTGTTTCACTGAAGTGCGTAATGAAGGCTCTCGAGACACGAGTCGAAACATGACACTGTTTAATAATAAAGCGCGTTAGGTCAGACCCTGAAAGAAACAGGCTGAAAACACCAAGCACAAGGAAGGTGAACGTGTTGGGTCCTCACCTCCACAGTGGTGCTGCTGAGTCCCGAGTTCCCAAGTGTGGCATGGCGCGTGTACTGCTTGTATTGCTGCAGACTGTCCAGCACCGTCTGCTTGAGGAGTTCTGGCCGAGGACGAGTGCAACCTTCCTTAGGCAGGGAACGCAACTCCTCCACGCACGAGCGTAGACGGACAAGGTTTCCCTTCACCTGCTGTGGACGGGAGAGGGATACCGATGAAAGTAATGGAGGAACAAAAAGTGGGGTCAATAACAACAAGGTTAATTATGCTAGGTAATGTAATTAATGAGTTCTACTTTTAACAGCAGATTAGATCAGAGGGTGATGACCTGCTGTAGAATACAACACATGATGGGGGGTCATGTGGTGGTCATACAGAATAAGAGGTTCGCCCACAACATCCATAATCTTCCTTTAAGGCCTTCCTCTTTTCCGCCTACTCAACATCCTTTTCCCAATATGCTCAGCATCTCTCCTTGGGCGCACATGCCCAAACTACCTCCCTGACTTTGTCCCCAAATTGTCCATCATGAGCTGTCCCTCTTATATATATACTCATTACAAATTCTGTCCATTCTGTTGCAAATCGTAACATCTTTAGCTCTGCCACCTCCAGCTCTGGGTCTGTCAACCTGTCCATCACTATTGCAAACAAGAAAGGGCTCAGTGCTGAACCTTGAAGAATCCGCACCCACTTCTCTCATAAGCACAAACACAAGACACATCAGACCGACACTAGCACAGCTGGTTTCTCACCACAAATGGCAGCAAACATTCCTGTTGTACGTTCGCTGTGTACAGGCTGAGTAGAGGAACTCTCCTGGGTCCTTCCAGACAGCTTGCCAGAGAGAGGAAGTTCTCAAGTGCCTCGCAGAGGACAGAACATATTTGAGACCACCAGGGCGGCGACGTGTCTACAATTAGGACACGTGGTGGCTGTCTGGTGAAGGACGAGGCCCGGCACACCTGGCTGAGGGAAGGGCAAGAACGGTTTCTTCCTGTCATGCTTCTCAACCTGTAGGGGAACAGAAAGTTGAGAGAGAAGTTGACTGCTTTTAACAGATTTAACACAAAAAGCTAAGGGCATGAGACATGTAAAGGAGGGTTAGAATTAAGACTATCATTACAAACTGTAAAAAGTAAAAAAGATGTTTTTGAAGAAGCAAAAAGTCTTCTAGAAGGATTTTGAAGAGGATATTCGGTCATTTCTGGATAGCTGTACAAAACAAGGCTGATGTTGTCGGCCTAGGTCTAAATACAGATCCAATTTTGCACAATCTGCCTCATCAATGCTGTTCCACTTCACAAGAGAGCCCTTTGACTAGGCTGATGTTCTGGATCCTTCTGTGCTTGAGGCTTTTCCCCCCCGTCTCTTTTAACGCAATGCGCACAACAAAAGCCATATTGTCTCATCTAAAATAGTCCTCTGCTTCACATCCAAGGGCACCACAGGCTCAGTGTCATTAGATGAGCAAGCGGCATGATCAAAACACTAAGAGAGGGGAGATAATGATGGGGGAATTTAATAGGCATACTGTCCTCTACAGCAAAAACACACATTTTCGAAACGGCTTTATAATGCAGTGACGGATGGCAGGAGCCTGTGGCTGAGAGAAGACAGTGGTGGGACGATGGTAGATACTCAGCTCTGGACCCGAAGGTCATGGGTTCGAGTCTGGTTGTTATCCTCATTTCAGCACAACCATTACCGTGCTCTTGCGCAAGGTACTTAGACCCTAAGTTGCTCCAGAGAGACTCTCTCTGTAATTAGGAAATGCAAATCATTCTGCAAAAGACTGTCTGCTAAATGCTGTGTGAATAAATGCCTGCACATGGAAATGGACTTACTGGATATTCAATTCCATTTTTGTATACATATAGTGTTGTTAACAAGACATTGTCATGAAGCAGCTTTATGTATAATGGAGTAAAACTCCCTACTGAGAGAACCTATGGCAAAAATGTGGCAGGGAAAAACTTTTGTGGTAAATTCGAAAAAATCTTGAGAGGAAAACGTATGATCTTTAACACAGAAAATTTACTCAGTTAGACTCAGGCCACCTGAAGGACCCAAACAAACATGATGGTGAATGTAAGTGCGTTTGCAGATCTTTAGAAACCTGTCACCTGAACTGGGAATTGATTCCTTACTTCTACATAACATGAAATCGAGAATCAATCCCAAAGTCATTCCAAAGGATCGACTCCACACAGTCATTTAGCAGGTCTCTAAATAACATCCTTATATTAACTTGTAGTTTATCACTAATACTCCAATTAACTTACGATAAAATCATGTGGATCATGTATTTATTATGAACAAAGTGTTTCTGCTGCTAGGATCAAGAAGATGTTTTGTTACGGTTGCATGTGAAGTAATTATTTGTACTTTATTGAGATCTACAAAGACCTAGTGTATTTCCCACTATCAAGTGTTTGATTTACTATTCACTATTTTATTCTGAATTGAGTGTCAATAAAAATCACTGTGATTTTTCACTGTGACACTTTTCAAAATGTTCAGAAACAAACAGCACTAAAAACCTGAAGAACGTGACACAAGCATGACCTGCACTCCTTGTCTGAACCGCTATAGGATTCAACAAGAAAGAGCCCACAGTCCTCAGATGTGGACAATGTAACAGCAACATTGCAGTCATGGAGCCACATAGGGTTAAGGATCTTGCTGAAGGCCCCAGCAGTGGTCGGTTTAGCTGTAGGATTGAGTGAGATTTGAACATGCCATCTTTTGGTCCGAAAGCATGTGTCGTACCATTAGACCACCAACAGTCGCTGCTTCTTCTTCTTCTTCTTCTGCTTTTTCTTCAGTTAGGGCTCGCCACATCGCATCACAATTGTCCACATACTCTTTTGGTAAATGTTTTACACTGGATATCTATCCTGAGATAAGTCTCCCCATATATTCGGGCGTGGGAGGGGCGTTCTGGAACGTTTGTGTCCTCAATGGCTGGGTTTAACTGCAAAGTCACCCAGTCACTGTATTACTATACAAAATAGGGGCGGTGGTGTTGTAAGTGGTCTAAAGGTGTTGATCATAAAATGATTTGGGGTTCGAATGATAAGAATCTTAACAATAAATAAACAAACAAACAAAACAAAACACAAACTGTCCTGTAATTCACATGAACAAAAACACAAGTTGTTTGCAACCAACAGAGGCATTATTTTAGGACTGAGTGTGAATACATGTGCCTACGTTGCAAATTCAGACTTTTCTATTACAGTTTGACATTGTCTGGTCCTGAAATAAATATTCTGAACCTGTCAAAACGCTGATGTCAAACCTTGTTGTAGAAAAACGAAAACACCACAACCAATTCAGTTTTCCCTGCTCCCTGAACTAACTTCATGTGCGTAATTAATCAGTCCTGCTTCGTGACGGACAGAAATGAGGCAGGAAAGTGACTGATTATGAAGCGTTAAAATGGGCAGTCAAAACACACTGTCAGCTTTATCTAAATTAACTCTGCTAATTTAGGACTTTTTAATGTTCAGTTTTTAACGTGTTTAGAAGTTTCCTTGTCACAATAGATGGTTTCTGGGCGTTCTAAGCAACTCACCTCAGGCAACTAGTGAGGAAGATGGTTTCAAATGTATCTTAGCAACATGTTTTTCTTTCAAAGTTACTGTTAGTTAGCTGCCACAGCAAGCTATTTTCTGATATAGTTAGCACTAGTTAGTTACCTTAAAGATTTGACAAGTTTTATGAACCAGCTGTGAGGTACTCTCGCCGTCAGACACGTAAATGAACAGACACCGTTAATGTAACAAAACTACGGAATTTACGCAGTTGCTCGGCAGCCCGGTATCTGGGGTGCGTTCAGCGATGACAAAACGTTGCAAAACGTCAGTTTCAACAGAAACCGTGCCTTGATTAAGCTATTGTGTTGCGCATGAGTTACAACTACATTAGGTGATAAGGTAATTGTTTTCGAATAATTTTCTGTCGAATTAATTCAATGTCTGTAGGAATAATTAATATAACTACATTATAGCGTGAAAGGTTTTAAAACATATTTCCAAAAAATACGAGTGTTTGTTGAAATCAACACATACATTAACCCACAAAGTACAGTATTCTTCAGTAATTCTATTTTTTAACAACTACAGAAGACAATTATGTTTCATGATTGCTTATTTTTGTGCACACCATGAAGCATTAGACGCATTTGTCTGGAAATGTATCTGTACAATCTCTTGATTTTGGTAATACCTCTAATCACCATCGAATGAGAGACAAATATCCAAATAATACGGCTTATAAATCAGAAAGATACATATTTAGTAGTTCCCCTATGCAGAGTGATTTACATTTCCTAATTACGGGGACTTTTCCCCCGAAACAACTTGTGGTTAAGGCTCTAGCGCACGAAATCGTTGCAAAACGGTGCACGGTTTTTGAGATGGAACGCGCCCCTGGTAATTTCGCTTAAATAACGTGGTCGGGGCGCCAGGTTATGGGTATTATTTCTCGTATAAAAATAAAGGGTTTTGATGTCTTTAACTCCATTACCCTCAACAATGACAATCATTTTGATATTCGGGATATTTTGAAAATATTGTAACGTTGGACAGAATCTAATTCTTCACAAAACGCAAAGGTTGCGACCCGAGGCAGTTAATTGGGTTGACTTTATTATTTCTTACTACATTTATCTGTAATTAACACAATATTTTGCACTTTTGGTTAAATTAATAATTAACTTGTTTATTAAAAAATATTCTGTCTACCCTCACTGCCTAAACAAGAACACTCACCTGATCAGCACAATTAACTCAAAGTGCAGTGTTTTCAGTTGTAACTTGTGCAAAAATAAAAATTAATGTAGCCATGAAGAAGTCATGAAGTTCAAAATGTGTTTATAGACTGAAACATTAAGTTTAATATCCCATGTTAATGTTTTTGGCTTAATGACACTTATTAGTGGAGCTCTTGTGGAGCATTGAACCAAATGACCAATAACGGCTTCGGTACATGTGATGTTTCTATAAAAGCTCAGTTGGAAATTATTTGTTCGTTCCTAAATATAATGGAGAGAGCTTAATTGTTTATCTGTTCTATTTTGGGGTGTCAAAATGATATTTTAATGCATGGCCATAAAGCCTCATGACTTTGCATCATTGCCACAAAAAAAAAAAAGAAAGTAACTAGGCCGTATACGTTTCCATCTGCTTTGTTTTGGGCATGTACCACATCTAAGACATCTGAGTCTGACCAATTAACTTCTCACCATACCTTCAGACCTGCACCAACTTTCAAAATGGCTACAGAGATGTTATGAAATCAGCCACTGTTCGTTTTTCCAAAAATAAATGCTTGCGGTTATTTAAGCACATCCACCGTTGCAGGCTCATTCCCGAGCCTTAAGAGGCTTTGGCTGACAGCAGTGCTGTGAAATCAGACCTGACATACGACGACGTGCTGCTTGTCCTGTGCAGGCGGGAATTAGCATGAAGCCACTGCATCTGTTCTGCGGAGATAAGGGAAAACGGAGCACAGCTCCAATCTGACGCAGAATTCGAGTGAGCGGAAGGCCCAGCTCTGGAATGCTCAGGAATGTTTGATCTGTACCCCCTTCTTGGCTGTTTGAGGGTAGAAGGAAGTGTGATCGAAATGCCAGGGACTTTTTGGAGACCTTTCTGGCATTAAACGTGTTCAGAAGTTGCTGTGGTCACATTAGCAGTTTTGGCATCTCCTGTACACTGATGTTTTTTCTTATCAGATCCAAACAGAGTTGAGCAGAGTCTATTTTCGGGCCTAACCTATCTTAACACATTGAAGGGTCTAATCTCACTTTTAAAGCTCAGTCATATAGGTAAACAGTGATTAGGGGCAAAATGTTGAAGTAATTTTGGTTTAGCTTCATCTTTTGCTGTATTAACCAGAAAGTTACGCTCACACAAAACAAAGGGCTTGTCACTGCATGTCGGCTCAGTTGCTCCTCTTATGATGTAATGACGTTCTGGAGCAGAGGATTGCAGCAGCATCCGGATTTTCGATGTAATGACTTCTCCAAAAGGAGATGACATGCTTTTACACCTCTTAAGGGGATTCAGTCCTAAATCCCATTGTTTTATTTGGCAGAGAGCATATTAGCAATTTTGTGATCAAGAGACATATTTCATTGAAACGGTGCACCATGCATTTTTAGAAGATAAAGAAATCACTTTAAATATTTTTGGTGGCATATAATGCTTTCATTTTTTTGTACAAGACATAGTTTTGGATATAAGATCTTGACGATCAGTAGTGCATTCTCATGTAGTTTGATTAATTATAACTTTTGATGACAGTGCAAGGTAGTTGTTGGCATAACGGTAGGATGTTCGCCCCATGATCAGAAGGTCGCAGGTTCGAAACCAGGGCTGGTAAAGTTACCACTGAGGTACTTATGAGCAAGGTACCGTCCCCAAGCACTGCTCCCCAGGCGCTTGTTAGCTGCCCACTGCTCCTTCACGGCTGGGTTAAATGCAGAGGTCGCATTTGGTTGTGGTGCACTGTGTGCTGTGCTGTGGTGTATTCACAATGCCAAATAATCACTCACAGCACTTATTAAAGTAGAAGGCAATAATTCTTCCATTAAATAAATGTAAAAAAAAAACAACAACACCATAAACATACTTTATAACACTCAATATCAATATACTGTCCATCTTAATGTAACGTCCAAGATTGCTGTCGTTCATTTAGTTTTAAAAAAATGGAAAAAGAACCCAGGAGGGGAAAAAAGAATGTCAATTTGGAAAACTACTGTGTACTGGCTCTTTGCACTTGTTTTTGCACAGTATCCCCTAAGACAGTTACTTTAAACATATTTCTAAAAGTTTGTTCTCTTTCTCAGAGGGATGGTTTCCCAGACATGGATTAGTCTCAGTCTGGACTAAATGGCAATGAAAAACAGTTGTGTTTAATCTGCACTTGGGCTTTATCTGGATCTGCAAAAACATCCTTCAGTGCTTATCATTTTCCCATTAGCTCAAGGCTTAAATCTGTGCTGCCAACACACTTATTTAACCCACCCCCCAAAATTGTCATACAGTGATGAGATAAACACTTGCTATTCTGTGTATTTTAAGGAAGGATTTAAAAGCTGGTTGAATTCGACGGCTCGGCTGTGAGAACTGTCTCCTCAGAATCCACCTCTAGGATTTAAGACTAAAGCTAGACAGTTTTTTTTTTTTTCCCAGATGTCTGTTGTCTGGCTGAAGTGAATGGCATTCAGACCTTGGTGACTCTTTAATGTTTGACAGAATCTTTGCTGGGAGATTTGTTCTTTGTTTGAAATAGCGAAGTTCTCATTAAAGTTTCTCACAGACTTTGTTTCATCTTGAGCTGCTGTCCCATGCTGTGCAGATCTTACTTTGGAAGGTGCGTCTAAGTTTTCCTATATATGACTATGATTCACAGTTGGTCACTGGGAAAACCGTGTTGGTGGTCCAACTGCTAATGATGACGGTAGGAGTGAGCCTTTGACCTGTGATTGGTGCTGGTCAGATGCTGTAGATCTTGACCATCTCATTTCAAATTGATTCAATCGTGTAAGACGTTCATTTTGTGCCTGTGTAAATCAGCTGTCTCCACTTACCCCGTGTCCCAACTCCTTCTCATTCATCTTCTCCTGAGTCAAAGGTTTAATCCAGCACAGTCCCTCTGCTCAGCCCAGCTGCACGGCCTGCTGGGGGATTACATCATCAGTAGGCGCCGTAGGGAGGCTCCAGCTGGAGTCTCTCTCTATTGAGGTCACAGCTCTTCCCAAGGCGCCTTGTCTGTGTAGCTTAGACGCAGCATGGTGGAATGAAGATTTATGGCCTTACAAGGCACTCTGCATTATGTATGGTTTTTAGATAAATATTTAGTTTGTGCAGTTGGAACACAGCATGTGGATTAATGATATTTGTTGTTCTACAGTAGTGTGCCTGTTTACACATATGCAGATATTTTTTATAAACGCATTTTCTAAAAATACGTTTGGGCCTTTCGTTTACACGTAAACTGAGTTTTAGCCACCTCAAATGCATATTTTTACAAACGCCCTCCAAAGTGATCATTTTTCAAAATGCTGGGTTCTGTGGATACGCAAAAACAAAAGGCCCAAACGTATAAAAAAATATGCATTTATAAAAATATCCGCATACGTGTAAACAGGCCCTCAGTGTGGCTCACTCAGACTATGTCTGCACAAAAAATAGTTGCAGCATTGTCATCGAAATACGCCCATAAATATTGCACGACAAAATTCTATGTGTGGGCACTGGGTGTGATGGTACTATGGTCTGAGTGACTGAACCCTTGGGGTGGTGACCATAAAACTGCGGTTTGGATCCCAGGAGATCTTAAAAACTAAAGTTAGGCCCCTGAGCAAGGCTCTTAACCCCAAGTTGCTGTCCCTGTGTTGCTGTTGCTTAACGCCAAGGAGACTGTCCCTCAAAATAGAAAATATAATTAACTCTAAATAGAACAGCGGACTAATGCTAAGCCTAGTTCATTTCATTGGACTTAGGGTTAAGGGTCTTCCTCAAGGACCCAGTGTCGGTAATGCTAGAGGTCGGATCCGAAACCACGACCTCTCGGTCCAGAGGTGGGTATCCTACTACTATACCACCAACACCCCTAAAATTAACAAAGGTTTTCATAAAATTTACAAGAATTAAGGTATGATTGAGTTTGGTTTGTTAAAGAAATCTTTATAAACCTTTTATTAGCTTTATCTACGCAGATGCACTCAACTGCCAAACCATCCTAATCATTCTGGAACGTTTAATTCTTTCCGAGTGGTTTATGTTGTGCAAAAATTTTGCAAAAATGTCACACAGTCCAACTCAGACTGACTTTAATTTCCGACATTTCTATAGCTACGATTAAGGGTGTGTAAAGTGATATCTTAATCTGATTAGAGTTGGTTTTATATATTTGAGTTATGAAGTTGTATGAGATTGCAGTTCCTAGGGAAGACATGGTGGAACAGTGGAAGTGCCAGACATCTTGCTATGCATCTTTGCTCAGTGGTTGTGAGAATTCTGTCACTACTCGGCCGGTTGTTCCGCGTCACACTCTGACAGCTTGTGCGTGTGCATGCATTCATGTGTGTGTGTGTGTGTGTGTGTATGTGTGTGTGTGTTTGTGATTGACAGTGACATTTCAGCATTGAGGACCCGTGCACTGGATGAATGGAAGCACTAAGAGGAAGGGCAGTTAACAAGGAGGCCACAGGAGTGTGATTCTCATTAGCGTATTCATGAACCTCCGTCACGCCGCTCGGATGTGCACCGAAAGAATTCAGGTGAAAAGCCGGAAAAGAAATGGAAATCTGAAATTTCCAGACATTTTTTTTTTTCATACGGGTAAAAAAAAAAACCCACAACTTTGTATGTGCACATCTTCATACTGGGAGCCTCTTTGGGAATTCATCCAGCCATAGCCGAAGAAAAGGCTCCGAGTTGAATTGAACACATGGCCGTATTCTGAAATATCGCCCATGAATTTCACATGCTCTGCTTTTCCACCGTTCCTTTGTTCCCAGGTCTAGCCCATTTTCTCACTGAGCCACTCGCCCCCTGCGCTCGCTCCACAGAAATCTTTAAGTGCTTTTCCCCAATCAAGGGCCCGCACAATCACAGTTAGCACCCCCTCCAACCTAATCTTGTCCTGTTGTCATGGAAATGGCCCTCTCAAACGTAGCCGTTGAATAGTCGCATGCAAAAGATGTATTTGAGGGGGTGGGATTTTAGTCGTAATCTCTTCGTGTGAAAAAAGGAATTAGAGAAGGGTAAAAAGGGAGGGAAAATTACCAACGCTGATGCCTTATTTTCCAATGCTGAATTAGCATTTAGCTTGTGAAGAGCTAAATCGCCACAGGCCTGTTTTTTTTCCCAAGCTACTTTTGGGGTCCTTTAGTGTGAATGTTGTAGTTTGGCCTGTCAAGGACTTGTTGCTTGACCTCTTCTAAGTTGGCTATTATATGAACCACCAATTTGTTTGTGTCAGGGCTAATAGCTTAACGCTGAACAGTTAAGGGTGATGTGAAGTGGGGCAGTTGGTGGCGTAACGGTAGGGTGTTCGCCCAGTGATCAGAAGGTCGCAGGTTCGAATCCGGTAAAGTTACCACTGAGGTACTCATGAGCAAGGTACCGTCCCCAAGCACTGCTTCCCGGGCCCTTGCTAGCTGCCCACTGCTCCTTCACGGGTTAAATGCAGAGGTCACATTTCGTCGTGGTGCACTGTGTGCTGTGGTGTGTTCACAATGACAAATAATCACTCCAAAAAAAGCTGTCCTGGGGTCACAGCTGCATCCTCTTCTCCTTAAGGCACAAAGTTGATATTCATATTAGCACTTTTTTTTCAGTGGAAGCGAGGTTTTGAGCGCTCTCAGCGGAAAAAATGCGCTTGGTGGACACAGGCTCTAAAAGTTATTTTGGCATGTCCACAACTTTTTGCTGATGCTTGAGAAGTCTTATGGCCTGAGGATAGAATCTCCTCCTGAGTCTCCTCCTCACGTTGTCTGTGTAAGTTGCTCTGTAGAAGAGCGTCTGATAAATGCTGTAAAATGCAAACTGCTTTGCCAGTAAAGGTTATTAAAAAGTCCTTCAGTTCATTATTAAATGTGCAAGTATGTGGAAGATTCTTTGCAACTTGGGACCTCATCAGGGCAGCAGGAATGTGAAGAGGAGCAGCTTGTATCCCCTGCTGGTTTGCAGCTGGACTGCATCTCATCGAAAATATATAAACGTGTATCTATCTAGATAGCCAAGGCCTTTCTGAGAAACTCTCAGACCTCACCTGGTCTTTTCTGAGAGTTCGTCGTGTGAAAGCAGGATCTTTGGCAGCCTGAAAAGAGGAAAGACAATATACGTCTTCGGATCAAGAACACTTTCCTTGATCTTGCCATGACACTGTTTCCTTTGATCTCTCTATGTGATGGTGTGGGTGTTTTCGTGTGGGAGGGAATCTGTGTTTTGCTATTTATTTATTTTCATACCTTCTGGTATTGTAGAGAAAGCGTTTTCGCCTTGCCGAACAAATGTGAGTGAATTAGAGAGCCTGTGGCCAGCAACTGGTTGGTCTTTTATACATTTGCATACAATGTAAAACCTCCACAAGCTAATAAACAATATCATTTAGCCCAGCCTGCCGTTTAGAATAAACTTTATCTCCTGGCTTTTTCTTTTCAGTTGATAGTAGCAATTGCCCAACAACTCGGCAAAGTTCCATTACCGAATCGGGCGCACTTTGAAAATTGTTGCTTTAATGTTTTTTTTTTAAAAATATATAATTGAGGCGTCTTATCTCTCTCGTGTTTCTTGCAGAGTCTACAAGGCAGTGGCTGAAAGATAAGACAGTATTAACCCAAGCCTGGAGCAGGGATGTTCCTATTGTTCAAGCTGTGTTCTTTCTTGATTGAAGTATGGAGAATGAGAGCAGCGGGGTCAGTGCTAATTGCTAATTATTGTGCTTAAATAGAGCATGGTGTGTGTTGATTGCACTTGAGGTGCAGTGTTAGATTGAGAGATAGAGGAATTGTTTTTTTTTTATCATCAATATTGTTGTTATTGTTTATTTAGCTGATCTCTCTATGTTCTTCTTTCCCCTTTTCCCCTCGTCCGATTCTTCCTCAACAACATCCAGGTCTGGGTGTGCGTTTCCACGGCAATGGGTCCTTGGAGGAAAGCATTTTCCAGGTGACCTTTTGACAGGAGGCCATTCCGCTGGAGGCACAGGAAACAGGTACGGGCCATGTGTGTCTAGAGGGCAGGAAAAAGGAGGCTGCCCCCCCTCTGCTGACCTCTCATTAGAAAAACAAAGGCAGCGGGATGGATACTGTACAATCTGGACTGTTGGTGCTGCGTAAGCACGTCATCTGACGTGGGTCTATAAGCATGTATTACATTACTGTGCAAGACAGCCAGTCCACCATCCAAGTTTAGTGGTTTTTATTTCATAGATTGAGTAGTATCATAGTATCCAGACTTTCACAGATGACTTGTGTTATGGCTTTTGCAGTACTTGACTACTGAAGAGATCCATTTGCACACAGTCGGTTTTGAAAAAGCATGGCAAGACCAAACAATCACCTAAAACTGAGTTGTGGCCAAGTCTGTTACACAAATGCTGCATTGTGTAATTGCTAATTGCAGCTTTGCGTTAGTTTGGTGTTCGTAAATCGTCTTGCAAATACATGTATAAAATGAATCATGGAGTTACATTATTCCAAAAGGGCAGAGTTCCTTATTGAGCAACACATACATTGCTCTAGACTCAAATGGGTTGTCAGCAGTTTTTAACTTTGAAAAATCAGTTTGTTCATCATCACTGGTGCTCCAACAGTACGTCCTTCTCGTCATCTTATGTTTCTCAAAATTACTCTTGCTGTATGTTTAGATTTTAGTGAATTTAAGGGTGTTTTCACATATGTGACCCTGCCTATGATAACCCAGCTAAACTCATTTTTTGGGAACTCTCTGTTTTATACATAAAATAATTCTACATAATTTAAAGAACATTTTCTGAAAATTTCACCTTGATATCTTTAATACTGACCAAGTAAGGTTGTGTCAAAGATTTGGCAAATTACAGGCTCAGAAAAACAGGTTTTTGAGAAATTTCAATGTAAAAACACACATATTTTCAACACTGATGCATCTTTGAACCATAATTATCCTGACTGTGTGTCATATACCAAATTAAAGCTTACATTCTCCCATTTCAAATGATATATGACACATTTATAGAAAAATTCTGATACTTCTGGAAAATGGGTCTATTTATTATGACACGCATGGCGAAAAAGCATACCAATTACACTGAAATGAATGGGGGAGTGGTACCACACAGAAGCAACGCACACAGAAAGCGGCACCCGGCTAAAGTCGCAATTTTTCTACCTCCTCTTTACCTGACGTGACTGCCGCGGATGCGCATTGATCTTAATGTCTGTATGCACTTTATAATGATAGAACAGTAGTTCCTAAACCGAATAACACCCAAATCACCAGTTGTTTTTGCACATTAAGTAATCCCAAAGACGTTAGAAAAGCAGTGTTTACGAAGCCAACCTCCGGTATTTTCCGGTGGAAAATGGAAACGTAAGGTGAATAAAATCACGAATTTCGCTATTTATCCTGTTAGAAATTACATTTCAAACATTACATCCGAAAACCTCAGCACATAATCTATCATTTACTGCAATAAACTCATATGGCATATTGTTGACATTTTTCTCGCTATGACTACTTTGACGCTCTTTATTTCATATTTAGATTTGGCGATTTTAGCCGGGTTTTCACAGGCGGGGTCACATATTCCTTTTTTAAGGAACCAAACTCAGTCCTCTAGAAGTGGTCCGAAAAGTGGACCAACAGAAAGGGAACTCAGTTCTTTTGATGTTCACACTGTGAGTTCATTTGAAAGGGGACTCAGTTATCTTTCTGGTCCACTTCAGCTCAGATGGGGCCTCAGTCCTTTTTCTGTTCATACTTAATTCTTATGGAGCTCTCAGAGCTTTGCTGCTTTGCATTCTTTGTAGTTTTTATTTTTATTTTACTTCGAACAAAAACTGGCAAAGCGAACCAGGAGCGCTTTGTGTTCATAAGGCGCCAGTTAAATGAAGTTCGTTTGGTGTGTTCACATACAGTATACCTAAAAAATGCTGACTAATCGATCTGAGTTCGCTTTGAGGGCTGAAACGGACCAAGTGTGAAAACACCCTAAGAGAGTGATTCTTTGTCATTTTGAACACACCACACCACAGCACACAGTGCACCACAACCAAGTGTGACCTCTGCATTTGACCCATCCGTGAACGAGCAGTGGGCAACTTTTAACAGTCCTTGGGGACGGTACCTTGCTCATGAGTAACTCAGTGCTTACCTTCCGATCACAGGATCAATTCTCTAACCGTTACTCTATCAATTCTATCCCAGTTTTGCAGTGAAAAAAGGCTTGAGTTTTTAAAAAATATAATTATTGTCATTGAGAGTTCTTCTGGCCACCTCTGAACCATAGATAAACCTCCCCATCAGCAGCTTAAACGAAATTCTTGTTTCCGCCAGACGTCTATTTTCGCCACAGACAGATGGCCCTCTGCAGCGCTCTGGAAAACTCTAGTCATGGGTGGCGGCGTCTCTCTATGGCCAGAGTGACCTCAAAGCAAAGAGGAATCTCAAACTTTTTAAAAATATATGCACTTGTGTCACAGGGAAGCTGAAACGTGACGACAGGCAGAGGCTACGGACTGGCGCTGAGCTTTCTAATGCAGCGTGACATCACACCATCCTGTGCTCAAGCTGTGCGGCCTTATGGCCCTACCAGAGAGACCTCCAGAATGGGAATGAGGCTGTGCGGTGGCACACACTCCGTTACGCAGATAAGAAGAGAGATGGGCAATCAGTTGAATCTGCATAAGTGCACGACACACCCACAATCTGTCTGGTTTCACACACGAAAAGATCCTTTAGGTATGTTTAGGGTTGTAGCAGGGTCTGCTACAATATCTGCCGTTGGATGTTGGCAGTAATGGAACAACAATACATGTCTCTCAGTGATCGATATATCGATTCAGTGATCAACGACTTCGTATCTAGATCCAAAATGAATTGTCCCTCGGCAAGCAAGCACAACTTTTATTAAGTGTGGTAGCTTAATAGCTACCATAGCAACCGTAGACTGTAGCTCAGGAATGAAAATATCAAATGATTTTGTGATTTGATGTAAATGGAAGTGATTGTGTTAAATCAATATATTGTCTCTTTATCCATCACTTAATGTAATCAAGACCAATCGGGGAATTACTCAGAAATAACTTCACATACAGCGGAATGAATATAATGTCCGGTAAGCTGAAAGTCTTGTGATTCTGATGGCATGTGTGTGGTTTCTGTAAGTTAAAGGGATGCTGAGTTATTAAAACACTAATTAATAAACAACGCAAAATGCCTGCGTCGTTCTCAAAGAGTTTTAATAGTAATATTCTCAGAGTTGTGGTATCGGCTGGTCTCCAAATAAAATCCCGTGTCCTCTTTGTCCGAGTCCATGACAAGTCTGAGACAAGAGCGAGACTTTTAAAAACTGGTCTTGAGACTGGACTCGAGTACTACAACACTGCTTTAAAGACCTGTATGATTGAGAAGACTTTCAGTTTGCAAGAGGAAATTAATCTTAATCTCTGTTATAGAGCTTCAAATATCATAACCTCTTTGTTCACTCCCTTTAGGAAGGAAATGGTGTGACGTGGTTGTAGCTTAACGGCGTCTAGATTCATCATAATGTCTAAAAATGTTCAAAATATCAGTTTAGGATCCAGTTACATTGCCTGTGAATCAAACTGGTGGAATCAAAGTGTTCACAAAAAAATCCTCCAAATACATAGTCCAAAAAAATGGCAAAAATGAATTGGGCAGGATAAAGTTTGATGAGTTTCCACTTGTAAAATTGTTGATTTTTGTTCTTTAGCGTTTCTAATAGGGCGCATCAGAGTGAGGAGTGGGTGGTTATCTTTGAATGTTAAACTCTGATTCAGCAGTTCATTCAAGCATTAAGAAGCTCAGCTCACTGTGTGATCATTTTGGCCCCGAGCGTCGTTATGTGCAGAATCACCCCTTCAAGCCCACACTTGTGAACACATAGGCTTGAGTTGAAGTTGTCCCAATTCGACTTGGTGCCATATCAATTTGTCATCCTGTCGTCTAGGGCTCCGACTCAAAGCGAATGTAAAACGGAGGCATTTCCTGGGAAGCAGCCATAGTTCGATAAGTAGGCCAAATGCAAACCTTCTCCCTTCGATCCCAAAACTCCTTATAGGGCCGAGAGCTCGCTCCGTGGCCTCCTCTTCTCCATATTCATATTGTAATCAGCGGCTCAGTGCTCGTGCTTTTTAAAAATCTCTTAAATAAACTCACCAGGAGAAATGAATGGCGAGAGTAATAAAGGAAGGAATGGGACGTAGCTTGATTGAACTAACACTTGCCCGCAAGGACAAGAGAGCGGCTTGACCCCTCCCCCCCTTCCCCCGAACCTCTCAGCCTAATGGCAGTGGCCCAATCTGGGGAGATGACATCATTGAGTCGATCACAGCAGAGGTCTTTATTATCTCCAGAGTGACCGAGCATCTCTGTGGTGTCATTGTGCTCTCTGATTGCCGCAGGTCTCCCTCCAGGCCTGGCTTCATTTAACATCCACTCCTTTATCCAGCGGGACTTGCCGCTCGCCTCTCTGAGCTAGCAAATTCTCTTTCCCTCCCATTTTTCTTTTTCATTATCTCTCTGCCAGTTCTACTTTTGTGTTCCTCGGTTCTTGGGGCCTAATATTATTTCATTTTTGTTCTTTCTCTTTAATATTGGACCCACACTGCCCACATTAATAAAACTCCTAACCTGGGCTTACACTCACAACTTTATAAGACTCGTTATTAAACGCAATACAAATGTCAAGTCAGATTTATTTATAAAGCACTACATCAAAACAACAGAACAACAGAAGTTGATCCAAAGTCTTGTACAAAACCTAAAACAACATAACACTCAATTTTAAATAGACAATTCTTACACAAAATATGATTTAAATAAGATATAATTGAAATACCAGCGCTGCCGCCTCATGGCGAGAAGGTCCTGGGTTCGAACCCCGGGGACGGCCGTGGGGTCTTTCTGTGTGGAGTTTGCATGCTCTCCCCGTGTTTGCGTGGGTTTCCTCCGGGTGCTCCGGTTTGCTCCCACAGTCCAAAGGCATGCATTATAGATTAATTGGTGAATCTAAATTGGCCCCATAAGCTGTGAATGTGTGTATGACCGTGTGAGTGTGCCTTGCGGTGTGTTGGCGCCTGCCCAGGGTTGTTCCCCGCCTTGTGGCCGGAAGTTGCCGGGTAGGCTCCGGCCCCCACGCGACCCCAGTTGGGATTAAGCGGTTCAGATAATGAATGAATGAATTAATGAATGAATGAATGAATGAATAAATGAATTGAAATAACCTTTGGCAGTGTTGCTGCATGTTTGCAGCAAGGTCATATTTTCACACCACGTTTTGGACTGAAAGTCCAAACTTTTGACTTATATCCTGGTGAAAAAATAATAATTAGCAACTATTAAGGCACTGCAGTTGTTCCAAATGAAACTTTCTACTTTCCTGAGTGCCAACTTCATGAATCAGTGGTAATGATCCATGCTGGATCAAATAATTAAATCCGAATAGGAATCTGGGGGAAACAATGCCAATTCATATTAGGATCAATAGGAACGTTGTGGCTCCTCCTTCGCTTACACGATCCCATCCAATATGTAATTATACAACACGAGCACAAAGGTCATATTTACCTGCCTCTGCAGGTGAGAATGCACCTGGCTTCTGGTTCCAGTGTGGCTGGCAGTTTGGAATCCCTGCACCCCCAAATTACAGCCTATTGTGAGTAGGAGATTAAAACTGAGCCGCCTCCTCCTCTCTTTCCTGCATGTCAGTTCAAACGGAATTGTCTGAATTGTTTTTACCCACTTGGAAGAGGGAAAAAATGGGATTATAAGAATTGGTTCATTAAGTCTATTGGTTTAAGAGAATACTCAAAGTGAACTAGCTGGAGGAGAGCCATTGTGTCTCAATCAGCCAGGGAGGGTCAGCTTTTCAGAGAGACAATGAGAGACTCTCTGCTCCATCTGTAATCCATTGTGAGGCTTAATGGAGATGGGAGGCTTTTAATAAACAGACGGAAATCTCCATTACTACTACTTCACATTACTACATGTTGCTACACATAAAATTATGCGCCTTTTTTTCTCTACTCAAGTGCATTTTTTTTCCCCACTTATCTCATACTTTACCAAATCTGATGACCACTGAACTTGTACGTTACAATGTATGATTTTTAAGAGCAATCTCAAATTTTAGGACTAATTAACATACTGGCTGTTAATCACTAGGACTGCAGAATGTTGAGAAAAACATTGACATTGCAATATATTTTGCTCCTGCCATTCATTATCCGAGCCGCTTAATCCCAACTGGGCTCACAGTGGGGTCCGGAGCCTTTCCTGGGAACTACGGGCACAAGGCTTAAGTAATGATTAAATTATTTTTTCGAAGTTAAAGAAAGTTCAATGTGGAACGAATGGGAATTTTCTGTTTGGAAAATATAAATATTGTTAAAACGTGAGAAATAACTTTTAACTCAGGACTATTTCTCAGTAGCGCATTGTGTTTGCTTTGCCTTAAATAACACTCTGCGTCCTGCGATTATTTAATGTGCGCGTTGTGATATTGATGCTGAAGCAATATATCGTGCAGCACTTATAATCTCGATCTGAAGGCAAAACTCAATCTGAATTCTTTAGCAGTGACACATGCAATAGTTCAGTCTGTATTCCCAACAATGGATTTCCTTGTTTAACAGCAGCAATGTTCCCATTATTAGTTTGTGTGGCAGATTTAATAAGAGATTAGACAGAAATACATGGTTGTCTGCCTCTTTCCAATCCCTTAATGTTGATCCAGGTATAGTACATTAGCTTTGCTTTCTGCAGTTAGATAATTAGCTTACCTTAATGATGATCTGATTTCAGGTCTTACAGGAAATCATATAAGGATATCTGATGCTTTTGTGTGTACGATTGACTTTTTGTTATAGAGGAGGAAAGAGGGTGGGGTTTAAGTATCTTGACTAACACTATAATAACTCCACTAATCTTATATGTCTCATGGGGGAAAAGTTTGGAAAGTTGGAATACTATGAATTCACTTTTGACCTCGGATAACTTCACAGAATACGGGCTGTCAAAAATGTACTGTAATGTCCAGAATAAAGTATTTTGTAACAGTAATGTAGACATTAGACTATTTCATAGGATTCTGTAGTGTCAAAAACAACAGTCTGTGAAGAAAAGACTTTTTCTTGTATGGGAAAAATGGTACAAAATACCACTTAACTTTCCATCACAGCTACAAGCCTGAGTGCAGCTTCAGTATCACAAAGACAAAAATCTATAAGCTTTTTGAGGCTAAAAAAATTGTAAAAATAAAAGTGGGGCCGGATTAACATAGTGTGGGTCCCCTGGGCAACTACACCTCAAGGGTCCCACCTCCCATCAAACCCCAAACCCCCTAAGGCCACATTTTTTTGACGTGCACTGTGGACGAGCTCATTCCGAGTGGGGGAGATGTATGCAAATGTTTCTTTGTGTGTTCTCTCTTTAGGAAATTATATTTTTAAACGATTCATGTATGATCTGTATGCATCATTTCCCGCATAAAAATTATGAGAAGACATTTAAACGTCTACTTGTGCTAAATGCTTGGCTGGGGCCTCTGGGCACTTGTCCGATCAAGTCTATGGCTAATTCGGCCTTGAATAAAAGCATGTGCCTGTGTATGTAACTGTAATGCTACTGTGAGTGCTTAACCAGAGCATCATACCATGGAAATCTGTTCCAACAGTCTCAGCCGCATGCGGTGCTATAAATTTCCAGGCTGTAGGATGTATGGTGTTTTTTCCAGCGTGTGTAGTTGAGTAGGTCACTGTTTTGTAAGGCTTGTCTTTCTTCAGCTGTAGAGATTTGGTTTGTGTTGACTGCATGCTGAGAACACCAAATGCCAACAGGCATTGATCATATGACTGCGGACGGGAGTCTTGAGGACTTTTCAGGTTGTTTTTAGTACACGGGACACGGGAGGCATGATCATGATATTTTTTAAAGGTCATGCACCGAGTAGGTCCCTGTTGTTGACTCTGTAAACACGCACTACGGACAATAGACAGATTTGTAATACACAATGATGACATTTAATTTCGTAGACCATTTATGCCTTTTTCTTTATTCAGTGTGAATGCTGTATAAAACTGGCCAGCGCTGACCTTTAGAAATTACATAGACTCCTTAGAGATGTTTATATCTCTCTCCCCTTCTACCTCCCATGATCCCAGAGTTTCAACTTTGTCCATTATAATCCAGGATTACTGTCCTTAATTCCAAACTGGAGTGCTCAAGCTGTCGTTTATCAACATTAAGATGTGTTGTGTCCGTGTTGTGTATGTTCTCAGTCGTGACAGCTTGAACTCGACTGGAATTTCTGGTAGACCTTTACTCTGAAATGTTTCTTCAGTTCTGACAGGTGAAGTGTGTGCAAGAATCTTAAAAAATAGCTCAGCTGCCTTCGATTCAAGCTCTCAAGACTAAGATGTGTTGTGATTGCCACTATTCAGGCAATCTTCATCTTCAGGCTGTAATCTTTGCCAAACTACGTTGACTACCGCTCTCAAATGAACACGTCAACGAACGCGGAAGTGGCCGATAACGCTTTTCGTTGCGCTTTTCGTTACTTAGCAACAACAAGCACTGAGAGAAGTGCTCTGGAAATGAGGTTTTGACCGCTCTCATCACTAAAAACAAGTTTGGTGGACACAGGCCCTCAAGTGAGAATGTCATTGTAAACACAGCACAGAATAGCGAACCACAACTAAATGCAACCTCTGTGTTTAACCCATTTGCTCAGGGGCAGTGGGTACCTGATATGGGCAGTGCCCAGGGATGGTACTTTTCTTAGGTGTGCCTCGTTGGTACCTTTACCAATCTGTGACTTGAACCAGTGATCCTCTGATAACAGGAGTAACTTCCTAAATTTTACACTTCCATTTTCTCATACCGGATTTTATAAGTGACCACGCGGCCTAATCCTTGTTTTAGCATCCGTGAAAAACGCTGCACATCTTAGTATTGAGGCTACAAGAGCAAAGATTGTAAATGGTTGCTAATCTGGCATGACTACAAGACAACAAACAGCTCCACACGATTTGTGTTAATGCTGTCGTATTACTGGAAATGGTATCCTTTTTGGCGACAGTGCAAACAAAGGCCCCCTGTGGAGGTAGATGTTTGTTCTCGTTAAGGCAGTCAGCTATGGTTTTAATTGCTTAGTGTCAGTTGGCATTGAGCAAACCTGTCATAATCGTCTAAAAGCAACCACATGAAGTAAGCAGGTTGCCAGCGTTTTTTGCCAGTATTATACACCATGCCAGAATTGCTTGGTGTTCCGATGCCAAACGCGACGGCAACTTGGTGGCAGGATGTACAATTAATTACAGTACAATTTTAAATGTGAATTGGGCCACTTCTTTAATGGTGAATGACCGTGAAAAAACACATTTGAAGCTTCCTCTTACACCACTCACTTCATACACCCCTTTATGATGATTAATCTCTTATTTACCTACTCTAAGGATCAAGGACCCCTGATGGGATTTTAAGTATGGGCTGGATCAACAGACACATGTCTTTAAAAAATAGGTCTACAAATATAAGCTGTGTTGTCTAGTTGTCGTTGATATGACACCTTCTTATCTTATCGTGTCTGGATTATGTCGGATGTTATGCACAATCCCTTGTTTGTGACGCTGGGAAGCCAGACACCCTTTGATAAATCTTTGAGGGGGAAAACCGTTTGAAGGCAAGACAGATTAAGATAACCATAAAAATATTTGTAGTCATTGTTCCTTTGGTCAAAAACAGTTGCTATATATTGTATATGATTAATATTCATCAATGTACTCAATATCTGTTTAAATACACAACCACTTCGATTTACATTTCATTTACGGTATTTTACAGACGCTCTTGTCCAGAGCGACTTCCATTTTCCTAATGTCAGAGAGTCTTCCCAGGAGCAACTTGGGGTTAAGGGTCTTGCTTAGGGACCCAGTGGTTTTAGTGCTGGAGGTTAGGAGTCGAACCAACAACCTCTTGGTCCAGAGGCGAGCATCCTAACCGCTAGACCACCACCACCACCCACCGATGTGGACCAAAGAAAGAGCAAGACAATGTAATGGTAAAGTCAAAGTAAAGTTTCTTGTTATCTCTGCTATATACTGTACAAGTACAGAGAGACGAAATGATGTGGCTCCAGTTTGCCAACAGTGCAAAAAACAAAGAACCATGAACGAACAAGGCACATAGAATAAGCAATTTATAAATAGAATATGAAATAAACATTTTAAACTAGTGAGGCATTTCCGCAAGAAAATGCTAATGTGATTGCTGTCTTGCAGCAAGACTTGTGAGGTGGTTGCTAGACTGTTGCTAGGTGGTTGCTAGGGTGTTGCTAGGCGGTTGCTATGTTCGGTGGCACTCGTATTTATCCATATATAAACCCTGATTTGGGGCTCATAAAATTGAGGGGTTCAACTCCACGAAACCGCCATTAGGCCCATGAACATGGACCTCAACCCCAAACTTCTCCAGTCCCTAAACTGTCTCTACAGTTAGAACATGGAAGTGGCTCTGGATCAGAATGTCTGCTTAAATGCTATATAATGTAAATGTCACTATATATACACTGTATATAGTACACTGCATAGAGCGAAAATACCATCGTCATTCTCACATCCTCTCATGTTGATCAGTACATGGAAAAAGCTGTAAGTCACTGATTCATTCATAGTATTTAACCTCATCTTCTGCCCTTCACTGATCTTCTGGATTCCCATACTGAGCCGAGCTCACATTTTCAGATCACCAACACCCAAGGTTGTGATCCTGGCGTCATGTGGCATTTGCAGCAGTTTGATGGCGTCTTCAAAGTGTCACATTTGGTTCTGTGTTTGCCCTTAAGCCCACCCTAACTGCGTGCCTCTGGCCCCCAGGCTGCCACGCCTTGCCATATGTGCACACCCCAAACATACACACACACACACACACACACATACCCTGAGCAGCAGCTTGCCTTCTCTTGGACCATCTTCTAGCAGATGATGCCACATGCAAGCAACACCTGGTGCCCTCAACTTGTGTCTTACATCGCAACCATCTCGGCTCGGCGGGGCTCTGTTACAGGGCTCGGAGCCAACGCGGCCGCAGATGGGGCGTCTGCTGCTGTCCTGTGGGTTCCTGCAATCCTTTTGGTATAAAAGCAGTAAGAGAGTGTGGTTTGCCTGGAATGGTTCATGGATCCTTTTTTTGTGTGAATGTGTATATGGCATCGCTATGGCAACCATGCGAGAGCCGTGTCCTACAAAGCGACGAGTAAGGACACTCCATGTGTGAAAAGCATTTACTGGGAGTAAGTGTTTTTGTTTGGGAGAGAGGATTTAGGACTGACTTATGCCAACAGCTAGTTCTATTCTCTGTCTAACGTGGCGCTCCAAGGAGAGCTCTTCGCAGTCGTCTTGCAGCACTTCTTCGTTGTTGCTAAATTACTAGCATCAGATTGTAAAACTGACGTTGCATCAAACGCTCTTGACGCTCAAACATTTCTGCAAATGTATACAACTGTATAAACCATATCGTTATAAGGACAAGGAGATCTCCATGATTGGGTACTTTCACTTTGGGCTTCCCGCTTTACCTCGCCCCACACATTTCTGTCCAATGGTTGAACTGCCTATTTATTCTCTGTTCTCTGTTCTACTGTTCTTTGTTTGTTTGCACTGGAAATAACCTGGAGCCACGTCGTCTCGTCTCTCTATGTATCTGTACAGTATATAGCAGAGATGACAATAAAGTTGACTTTGACTTTGACTTTTGACTTTGAACGACCTCAGCACACGTGGTTTTGCTTACAAATTATGGTCCACTTGCAAGGCCTACAATGTGGAAGTTAAATGCACTCACCTGACGCCACCAACGCCTGATTTTGATGTCCGTGTGAACTAAGCCTTAGAGCCATAGAATACAGGGGTGGGTAAAAATGAGGTAGATGTGCAAATATGACGTTCTATATTGTAAATGAGTATTTATCAGATAAACGGCTCATATAGATCAGATCTAGCCTGAAAAAATATAGGAAGTCATCCCAGTAGCCACACTTAGCCTGTCACACTGTCAAGAGCATATTTCTTGGAGAAATAGTTCTCTTAAATTGCCATCTTGTAGTTAAGCACTTAAAAATAGCTTCTTGAAACTTCAATTCCACTGTTAGAATTGGAAAACATAAAGTTGGATTGTGCTATCTAGCGAAAATATAGCAAAACACCGTCAAGGTCTAGGTAGTGAGTTCTTGTGGCTGGAAAATGAGGCAGCTCTGGGCATGTGATTCACCATGTGATCGCTCCCATCCTTGTGTTCTTGTTTTTGGCAAAGTGTCTTTGTATCATGTTGAATGGAGTGTGTGTTGAGGTGGAAGAGTGTGGTGATGTGTGATCTTGAGGAAGCCATGATAAGGTACAGCATGTGAGTAGGACATTGGAAGTTGGCTAGCGTCTTTCTTTCACCACACACACACACACACACACACAGTAAAACCATTGTATTTTTGAACTTTTATGCGTTTCAGTGTGTGCATTGTGCAGTGCATCTGTGCTGGTTCTTGTTTGGTCTCCATGTTTGATGTATTACTTTATTTATGACATTCTATTTTCTAGGCTGGGTTTCGCCTCTCTACACTACCATTACATGCAATAAAACAGTATAATTTACTGCGTTTGAGTTCGCAGAGCCTCTGTGACTGACATGACTGGCTGAGTTTGACCTGTAATCATACAGAGACGTTCTCTGAGCTTTTTTCAGGCAACCAAATTGTTTTTTCCCCCGTAGTGTTGTCAGAGCATGGATGTTACACAGTGTTGGGATTGTATGTGGAGACATGACATCCCAAAAGGAGCCATCTGCTCGAATCTTTTACTTAGAAGCAAAAAACTAAAATCGTTTCTTAAATTTGATGCATAATTATATTTTTTAATGCCCATATGGTTGACTTGCTTGGCCTAGAGCTGGGCGATTCATGATTCATAGTGTACATTAGCAACTAACATAGTGTACATTAGCAATAAACATAGTGTTCATTAGCAACTAACATATTGTTCATTAGCAACTAACATAGTGTTCATTAGCAACTAACATAGTGCACATTAGTAACTAACATAGTGCACATTAGCAACTAACATAGTGTCCATTAACAACTAACATAGTGCACATTAGCAACTAACATAGTGTACATTAGCAACTAACATAGTGTACGTTATCAACTAACATAGTGTACATTAGCAACTAACATAGTGTACATTAGCAACTAACATAGTGCACATTAGCAACTAACATAGTGTTCATTAGCAACTAACATAGTGCACATTAACAACTAACATAGTGTTCATTAGCAACTAACATAGTGCACATTAGCAACTAACATAGTGCTCATTAGCAACTAACATAGTGCACATTAGCAACTAACATAGTGTACATTAGCAACTAACATAGTGTACATTAGCAACTAACATAGTGTTCATTAGCAACTAACATAGTGTACATTAGCAACTAACATAGTGTACATTAGCAACTAACATAGTGTTTATTAGCAACTACCATAGTGTACATTAGCAACTAACATAGTGTACATTAGCAACTAACATAGTGTACATTAGCAACTAACATAGTGTTCATTAGCAACTACCATAGTGGACATTAGCAACTAACATAGTGTTCATTAGCAACTACCATAGTGTACGTTATCAACTAACATAGTGTTCATTAGCAACTAACATAGTGGACATTAGCAACTACCATAGTGCACATTAGCAACTAACATAGTGGACGTTAGAAACTAACATGTGCTTTTGGGAAACACACCACTGAATCTCTCATATGATTCCTCAAACCACATACAAAATGAATCTGCCGATTAACTTCCTCTAGTGCCACTTGAAAATAAATATTAGCCGCTCTGGTAGCCTTGCCTTGATACTTTATCACCCGGATCAGTTTAGTGAGTGACTCAGAGGTAACCGAATCCTGAATATTCCAGCTCTAGCTTGGTCTGCTACCATGGTCGTGCTGAATCTCTCTCTCTCTCTCTCTCTCTCGGCTTTGCTGTAGACTGCGTTTACACATCTAATCTCCTACATCCTTCTCTGATGTAGGCAGGTTTTTTTGGTATCAGGTCAGGTTTGTCACGCCTATCACTCGCGGCCCGAGTCCTCCTATAGAGACGTACACACCAAGAGCTTCTTATTAAGCCCCTCATCATCTGTCCTCCCTCTTTCTTATTCTCAAGCCCCCCACCTTCATGCATATTCATCACGCATTATGTTGATCCCTGAGGGAGCTCTTTTGAAATAGTCATTTTTTTGGGTCCAGGTCTTTCATGAGAAATCGTGAAAAAATATTGCCTCATTTTATATTTAATAGCGGTGGTCTCATCTGACATCACCGCCCCTCTACCTTTGGTTTGGTTAATCCGTCCATTTAAAAAGAAAATCTTTTCATTGTTATTAGTGTATTTTAATAACAATTACTACATCCAGTCAGTTTGGCTTTCTTTCTTCTTCTTTTGTAGGATGAAGTTTATTTTGGACAGCTGCTACCCTTGAGAGCTTCAATGAATTCTTACACTGTTTTGTGGCTAATGGAAAAGAAGTCCTGGCACACAAACATGGAAATATTTGGCAGAAGGATCCATTCATTGGCTGAGAGAACGTGTCCTGTCTCAACAAATGTTTTTTGTTAGAAAGCTATAAGTTTCCAAGCTGTCTGATGTCCAAATATTCCACGTTCATAAATATGTTTATAGTTGTTGGGGGATTTTGAGGTTTTCTTTGGTACTTCCTCGAGATAATTTCTCATCAAAAGCTACATGCTGAATTCCCAACTTCACTCTGGCCTCATATCTCATTACGCCTTGCTTATTCATATTGAATATTCATTTCTTGTGGACCAGGGGCTTGTTTATTGGTTCTCGGGGGACGTGTAAGGCTCTGTTGTTTGTTCAGTGGTAATCAGTGATTTGGCTGTAAAAGGTTTTGCTGTTTGAGGCGTAATGTTGTGCTTCTTTTTGGCATGCTTTTGCGCTCCTTGCTGTGGCTTTTACGCTGCAATATTTGTATGTCACGTAGGGGTGCAACAACTTATCCATTAAATCGATTCAATTCCACTATTAAAATAGTTGGCAACTAATTTAATAATCGATTAGTTGGGTCTTTGTTATTATACACATACTGACTGTGGCTACCCCCTAATGTGGGGGCAAGAAGCCACAGTGGCAGTAAAGCAGCATTAAGCAGGGCGCCGACCGCCATAAAAGAAGAATAAGACGAGACGAGAACCAGTGCCGTGCCTTGCCATCACAAAAGCGGAAGTAATTGACATTCGCAATGTAAACAAATGCGCTGTTTGTTAGTGCACACAACTCTCTCAGGGAAGGTGTCCAAACCACCTCAGCTGGCTCCTCTCGACTTGGATGAGCAGCGGCTCTACTCTGAGACTCTCTCAGATGTCCGAACTTCTCACCGTAATATCTCTAAGGGAGAGTCCAGACACCCTACGGAGAAACCCCATTTCGTCCACTGGTATCTCGTTCTTTCGGTCACTACCCACAGCTCATGACCATTGGTGAGGGTGGGAGCAAAGATGGACCGGTTAAGCACCCGCAAGATTCCCGATGCCGTCCCAGTCCGCCTGTCCAGGACTCGATCTCCTCTACCCTCACTTGTGAACAAGACCCCAAGATACTTGAACTCCTCCGTTTGGGGCAGTACCTCCTTCCTGACCTGAAGAGGGCAATCCACCCGTTTCCAGCGTTTCAAATTAGAACACTGTAGTCAGATATTTGATCATTTATCAGTTCATATCTCATTGTTTTCTTTCTCACGTCTACGTCCTCTTTCAGTATTTATTTGAAGTTTTCAAACTCATCCTCGTTCACCCCCGCTTTAATCAGAGCTTTAAATGGGATTGCTGTCAAAGGCTGACAGATGGATGGGCGAGGAAAAGAGGAATTGGGAGAGGGCCCACTTTGGTATTTGGGTCTGATTTCAAATGTGCACACTCTCGTCCAACTCGAAACTATTGCAGTTACACAAGGCTATAGCACAAGTGTAGGTTTGTGTAACTACGTGTGGTTTTTCTCTTCAAATCTCAGGGGGTAACGCACCTGTTCGTGCAATAAGCTAATCAGTTGAATAGGGGGCAGCATGTGTTTTTTATTATTATATGAAGATACGGTGTGTTATTAACCCTTTCATATGTCATGCCCAGAGGTCAACAGTAACAAAGCACATTTACTTGAGTATCTGTGCTTCACTTGAGTAGGTTTTTTTTATAACCAGTGGCATTCATGATCGACACTTGGAACATTTTTTGCAAAAACTGCTCATTGTTGTTGAATTTGGGCATATTATTAGTATAATAGTAATTGATATTTTATTGTTCACTTGTTATGGTTGTCTTATCGTTAATATGAAATATATATATAATCATCACTTTGTTGCTAATTTCATTCTGAATGCAGTCATAAAACAAAGTGAAAAGCAGTACAGCAGCGGCACAGAGGTTCCTTTTTTTTACTCTCAGTGTCTTTCTTTTGAGATTTTACTTACCAGCATTAGCCAATTGATTTGTGTATGAATAGGTGACGGCATATTTCACAATTTATTGTCTTTAAGAAAAACTGGAGGAACATCCTTGACCTGTTTTGAGTTTCCCCCACTTCCACCACCGAATACACACACGAACGAGGATAAGAGCAGTCAACATATACACATTTATTTATTCACACGTTCTCCTCCCTTTCCTTTCATGTGCAGCCCACGCACACATGCCAATGCATCGGTTGCCTCCAGTTGATTCTTCCCCCACTTAAAGATCAACCCTGGTTTCTTTCTCACTGGAGAATGGGGGGATGGAGAAAGAGAGAGAGAGAAGTGTATATTACACTCACACCATCCCCCCACCGACAGCACTGCGGCAGCGGGGTCAAAAATCCTCCCTGACAAGTCCGTCTGCTTGGGGCTACTAACCAGATAGCCAATTTGGAGATGTGAACGAGAGATAGCAGCCAGGAGACCCGCCTCCCCCCTCAACTCCCACCTGTATCCCACCAGAATGGAGTCAGTTACAACACAGGCGGAGACAGCCGGCCAATGACATTAACGACATAATGACCCCCGCTACAGCCTGCCGAAGGCCCGCGGGCTTCCCTGGGACATGGCGTAATGAGCCTGAGGGACAGGGAGTTGAGGAACCCAGCGTGGGGACGGTTCAGGGGGCAGGAAGGCATTTCGGTTGCATCCTTAACCCTGGGGAATAGGTATAGAGGGGAATCAGATAAATACGTTTACACACACACACACACGCACACACACACACAAACACAATGGCTGGTCTGGGTTATATACTGACAAGCATTAATTAGATTAATTTACTGATACTGAAGTTGATCTCCTAAAACCTCAAATTTCCTTCTACAATCACCGATTTCCCACTTATAAGTAAAAATGT
Source organism: Distichodus sexfasciatus (assembly GCA_032718565.1). Taxonomy (NCBI): domain Eukaryota; kingdom Metazoa; phylum Chordata; class Actinopteri; order Characiformes; family Distichodontidae; genus Distichodus; species Distichodus sexfasciatus. The sequence continues at coordinate 12,986 of JAVGVS010000418.1, read as the reverse complement.
TGCTTATAACATTATTAAGCCACAGATTCACCAAAGAAAATGTGTGAAATTATTACATTGATTTGAGGTGTAATTATCTGACAAGAAATATCTAAAGAAATTGTGAGTGTGTACACACATATATTTCATTTAAAAGGTGCCTGAAGTGAACATTTAATCCAATCATGATCACATTCCTCCACAACTGGGAATTGACTGCGACAAGGTCACCTCGGCCAGACTGAGACTGATGAGGATTGGCATCACACATGCGCACGCACACACACACAACAGACGTCAACAACACTAGGCAATGCTCCCCCTCACCGTCCCTCATACACACACAGATACACACAGTCACGATTATACTGTATACATCCCATACATCAGACAGTGGCTTTTCTCTCATTTTCTCCCCCTTTGTCTCTCTCCCTCTCACACACACTGACATGGACACACAACTGATACCAGGCTGTGGTCTGGTTTTCTTTCCTGTTGTACACAAAAAAGGTCCTCACAAAACCCCATCTTGTTGTCCTGTCTTTTTGGGGACAATCAGGTCCATTGCAAAACCTAAAAATCTGATTACACCCACCCAACTACTAAAATATTTAATCCATAAATCTATGTTAACCGAATAAAGAAAGTGTTCTTTATTTCCAACTCTCACTAATGCACACACACACACGCACACACACATATCCATTTCCCCCATTAAGATATTAAACTGGGGTTCAGCGCTCCCCCTTTGGCACCCCAGTCTCTTTCCTATGCAGGGATCTCCATGTAAACCACGTGAGCACTATTGTCCACGCACAGCGGCCAGCGGCACCACACTTAAAGGGTTCAGGCCTCACGTTGTGTAGCTTTGCTCAGAATAATAATGTAGTCCACCAGATAAATTGCATGACGATCCCTTTAAGCTCACATTAGGCTTCTTTTGCTGATTGGCCCGTAACTGTTAATATATGCATGGCCCTTTAAGAGCATGATGTGTGATCAACTGATGTAGCAGACGAGACTGTTTTGTTCGTTAGGTTAGGTCTTGGTCTTGGTAAAAAAAACAAATTGGCAAAAAAAAAGTTTGCGCCAGTGGGATTGACACCGCCAACACATGCCAACATGCACTGATGTGTTTCTTCCTGTTTAACTTGAGGAGGGATTTATTAGGACGTTGAAACAGTGTTGTTTTCAACAGTTTGACGAAAGATTGAGAAATACAACAGCACTAAGCTTGTTACGTTGTCACTTTTCAAGCAGTGTAGTTTATTTGATTGCTGCTTTGCATGCATTGCATCATCATTATTATTATTATTATTATCATTATTATTATTTCACTGCATGTAGGACTGTCTTACACAAAATGGTCATGCTGTGGAACATACTGTTATTATGATGTTTGCCTGCACAATAGTCACGTTGCAGGACATGCAACGCCAAGTATGTCAAAATAAATAAAAAATGTCATGCTACAACTTATTATTCAGCTTGATACAAAAAGAAAACTAAATTTTCATTCTCCGTGACTAGTCTATAAGGGTGGTCTGATACATACTCTGATTTGAGTGTTCTTGTATAAATGTCAAGAAAGCATGGGTCGCCTTCAAAAGTCTTCATAATAAAAAATATTTAAAATAAAATAGTCTTGGGCAGCACGAAAGCGCAGTGGTTAGTGCTGCCGCCTCACAGCGAGAAGGTCCTGGGTTTGATCCTCGGGTTGGCCGTAGGGCCTTTCTGTGTAGACTTTGCGTGCTCCCCCCTGTTTGTGTGGGTTTCCTCCCACAGTCCAAAAGCATGCAATATAGGTTAATTTGCGACTCTAAATTGGCCCCTTGTGCATGTGAGTGTGGTTGTGTGGGTCTGTGTGCCCCGCGGTGTGTTGGCGCCTGCCTGGTGGGTTCTCGGGGTGGGGTCTGGTCCTTCCGCGACCCCAGTTGGGATTGAGGGGTTCAGATGATGAATGAATGAATAAAATATTCATTCTCTTCATATTCATGTTCTCTTAGCAGATGCGTTCATCTACGGTCGCCCCCCAAGAGTTAATGATTAATTTTTTTTTACTCTTTTGGAAATAATCGTCTGGAAATAAAATACATTTCATATTCCAATATATATTGCCCAAAATAAAAATCACTTTTTGTCCAATACCGTGAGGTCTTATTAAATTAGTCCTTCTCTGGGAGGGGTTTTGGATTGAGTGCCAATATGCACCTGTGCAGTAGAGGGCGCTTTTTTTATTTTATTTTATTTTTTTAGCAAATCTACACATCTATACATGCGTTTGCAGCCTTTAACAAACAGGATCAGACGTATTGTTCTTAATCAAACACAACTATATTTGCATTGACCCACTTTTCCTCCCTAACTCCGAAGTCTTAACCTCCTCCTCTGACCTCCCCTGCCTCCTCCTCCTCCTCTTAGATCCAGCCTCAACCCTTTTGTCCCCTCTCCGCCATGACGTCGGCACCGTCCCACGCTGCAGATTAAAGGGAGACAGATGGACACCGGGGTCGCGGCCAATTCCCAAAGGACTGGGCATTTATGACAGCGTCCCGTGAAACGTTCGGGGAAATATCTCATTTAGGAGTTGCATGGGATACATTAAATAACAGAAGTAGAGACGCGTGTAAACAATCAACGTGTACTAATAAAAGGATGCGTGGTGCACGTGGAAGCCTGAGGCAATCTCTTTAATCTTAATCTAATTAAAATTTCATGAAGTTATTATCATTGATACCTCTACTGTATCTGCTACTACTATTAACCTATAATAATCCCCCGGTCACTTAGTAAGCAGGGTGCAATGGCAATGCACCTTTCGTTTTAATACATTATTATTATTATTATTATTATTATTATTATTATTATTATTATTATTATCTCCTATAATAAACCCGAGGTCACATGGGATCTTACCTGTTGTACTGGCCTATGCCGTACAGGCGGGGCGGGGCTCTGACCAGGGAGGATCGCGCGTCGCAATCTCTCACTCACAAGTCTCCCGGTGCGAACGAGCAAACGAACGCATCTTGGCTTTGTTTTTTCCCGCTTTGCAGGCTTCTTTTTATCTGTTTCTTTCAATACAATTTATCAGTCATTGGTGGGGGTTTTCATAGCCTACCAAATCCGTGGAGGACGCGAGACGTTTACGGGAGAATTTGGGAACAATCCGGAGAACGCACCGAACTGTGTGATGCTTTATGCGCGAATCCGTCAGATGCTACCAAAGCCAGAAACGACGTGCACGATGTTGTCAACTTTGGGAAAGTTTGACTTCTCTCAAAGGACCTAACATCTTTTTCATTGACTTAAATTTTCTGAAGAGGCGTAACGTAGAGAATTTACCGACGAAACCTAGTCTGCGATACTCCGTGGATAATCATCGCAAACGCTTCAAGCAAACACAGACTTATTTTGTCCTGGACGTGATATTTATTTCTAAGCACTCCAACCGAAACCTTGCAACACATGCTTACGTTTTTCGGCCAAGTTACTGAGCGAGTGCGAGTTTTCTACAGGTAACGCTCGGTTCCTGTGCGAGGTAACACAGCAACAGCATCGCTAGAATGAGCAGCAGCTGAGGAACTTGGACTTAGGAAGACTTTATTTCACAACTTTAAACGGACCAAAAGCGTGGCCCGGAGTGTCGGAACATGAAGTCGATGGCTGCGCTCCTCACCGGGATTCTAGTGCTTTGTTTGCCGCTCTGCTCGTGGACGGCAGCAATCAACGGAAACGGAGGTGAGATCCATGCGCACACGTTAACACACCAAAAGCCGACATTGCAGTATTATAACCAATCTCTCCAAATGGGGGAAAAAAAGTGCTGAATTATTATTCACAAAACACATGATATTAACAATTCAGTTTACTTTCGTAATTCCTGTAGCGCGTACAACCGTGGCGGGAAGCAGGTGAATCTGCGCGAACCTGCGCGAGCGTGAAGGAAGTGCCGGTAGCCTAGTTACGGCTCGGCGTTCAGCAAACGGATTGTTGTTGTTCGATTATTTTTGTTGCTTTATATTTTTGTTCACTTTAAAGTGCTATAAACCTGACTCACAAGTGCAGTGCAGCAGGGATAACACTGTTTAAAACAGGTTTATTTGCCCGGTTTACACTGTTGTCACAAATTTTAATATTATACAGAGTTTTAAGCATCTCAAACCATGAATTATTTCATGTTGACATCACTTTGTCACCTTTAGCCTGTATTTTAGAGATTTTCGAGTCATAAATCAACCATTAAGAGTAATTAAAAGGTTTCTGTTCTATAATAAAGACTTTTTGTGCAGCGTTCAATTCGGACAACCGTCGTTTAAGCCTCTTATGTCCTACATCTTCACATACTTCAACTTTTGCCTCCTTCATTGATTTTCATTGAACATACTGGATCTGTGATGGTCAGATTCCTTGGAATATTTAGGATAGTCCTCACAGAGAGGCGGAGAGCACAATGGGAAGATTCCTGTTTCATTTCTATTTTATGAACATTTCACCTGTGCCGTGCAGAGATTTAAATGAACGATTTGGTAGAGAAAAATGTCATTGCTGCAGAAAGGATGAAGTAAAGGTCTGGAGGCTTATGTAAATGGGATGTTTTTGGAATTTTTTGACAATAAATTAACAAAACACTCCAACAGCCTCTGCCATTGTGGAGTATTTTGTGTAGACTAATTAGAAAAATAAACTGAATCCTTTTCAAGAGATGTCTGAAGGATAGAATGTGGACGCTTAGAAAGGGTCTAAAATGTTCCATATAGACTGTAATTAGTGTTTCATGGCTGGTGGTGGTGACTGATAGATACGATTGGGTATTTGAACCCCAGGAACCACCTTTGGGACCCTGATCAAGTTGCTCCATGGTGCCTGTCCCTGTAATTAGGAGATGGAGGTTGTTGTGGATAAGAGGATCTTCAAAATGCAGTAAATGTAGTTCTCTTTTGGCATTTTTCCTTCATTAACTAGTGAGTGATTATTTGTCATTGTGAACACACCACAGCACAGCACACAGTGCACCACAACCAAATGTGGCCTCTGCACTTGACCCATCCGTGAAGGAACAGTGGGCAGCTAACAAAGGCAGTGCCTGGGGGGCAGTGCCTGGGGAGCAGTGCTTGTGAGAAGGTACCTTGTTCATGAGATGCAACCTTCTGATCATGGGATGAATACCCTCCTGTTACGCCACCGACTTCCCCATTAAACTAAAATGTTGCATTAGGACATCTTACAATTTTCCCTGTTGTTGCAAAGCAGCACTGCAGGTCCACTTGTATGGTGTGTTATCTCACAGTGGGAACTCTACGTTTTACCCTTAGATAGGTTGGAACAGTCTGTGTGTGGGAAACAGAGTTAATCTCACTTCCCTGTGTAACGCGCCGCTTCACTCGGCTAGCCCTGGTTCTAATACTCCTCACATGACGGCGATTAGGGGCTGCGACACAAATGCTATCAAAACTCCCCGTGTGGTAACCTTATGAGACATGACCAACATTGCTCTCTGGGCGGTAGACTATTTCACTTCAGATAATGGGGAGAGTTGTGAGTGCTTTCAGAGAATTTTGCTTGAGTCTGGGACTGTGTTTAGTAAATATCACGCCTTTTACTGTGAATAGCGCTTTTAGAAATGTCAGATGCAGTACACTCCAGCTTTGGAAAGTGAAAGTCCTGCCAGATTCTTCTTCCACCTGTTCACTTAAACATACTTTCAGTCCTAAGAATAACAAGAAGCCCATAGATTATTAAACCTGAATAACGCCAGTTTTACAGCTGCAAACCTCATAGAACCTTTCCATATGTGTTTTTAACCAGACTTTTCAACACCTGCTGGGCAGTGGCTTTGTCAGACTCAGTACACGCTTCATTCTTGTCTTCTTGCAATGCATCGCTAACCTTCCTTTCTTATCTTCCTTCACGTGCTTTTTACACACATGCTTGGTTAACAAACAGAAGCTGGGGTTTAATTTCGTCTCACAGGGCTTTTCTTTATATCTTTTTCATTTTTCCACCACTGTCAAACGTTTCATGCTGGTTTATGGATGTCCGACTAGGGCACTGACTGAGCATATAATGTGTTAATAGACTAAATTATACTTGTGGAACGCATTAGTTGACCTTGATGGTTGCTTATTGAGAATTGTGTGCGTGCGTATATTTGCTCACTTTGCCTCGTAAAGAACACAGACTTTGTTTGCCAGTTTGTGAACAAAAAGGAGGAGTCCTACCTTGGCCTACTCGGGGTCACGACTCCGGCATTCTCTGCCGGTCTCGCTCTTCAGCTGTAGGTGGTGAACTGTCATTTGTCAGCAGAAACCGTCGCAAAACACACATTTCAATCAGCATCTCTTACAATGAGCCCACGGATCGCGGCATGTGAAATGTCAGAGCTAACGTAAGCGGAGCGTTTGCCTGCTGGGTTAAATGAAGAGTCGAACACTGCAATTCTCTGTGTGCAGGTTTTTTTTTTTTCCATGAGGGTGAGGGTTTATTCATACAGTTGTGTGGTACAAGATTTCGCTGACTTTCTTTTCTCAAGAAGAAACGCTCCTTCCTGCTGAATAAATGAATAGATTTCTTGCTTAGTACAAGGTTAGTTTTGCTGCTTAAACTTTAATACGTATCCCTGAAAAATGTTTTCTGGAGGGTGTAAATATTTCACAGCAGTTCTCTAGGGAACTTTTTTTCCCCCGACTTTAATTTAATTTAGGCTATCATAGTGCCATATTGATTTGAATATCTTTCTTCAAGGTTATATTCACGATTTAGCGATATGTGACGGGGAAAACGAAACACCCTGTAAGCTAATAACATGAGAGGGTGGAACCTCCAGACTGAGAAGGTCAAGAGGAGGGTCAGAGACAGCTAGGGTTAGATGTCAAAGGTTCTGTCTGGTTCTATGAACAGATTGCCTGAATTGATTTTGGGTGCGTTTGCCTGAGTCGCTCTAGACATCTTCCATTCATCTTGAATTTCTTTAGGAATGGAGATGCACTAAGGGTGTTTTCACACTTGGTCCGTTTCAGCCCTCAAAGCGAACTCAGATCGATTAGTCAGCATTTTTTATGTATATGTGAACACACCAAACGAACTCAGACCCCTCTGAAAAGAACTGAACTGAGACCACATCGGGAGGTGGTCTCAGTCCGGTTCGCTTGAAGTCCGCGGCGCGGTTCGTTTAACGCGCTCCTTCTGAACGCAAAGCGCTCCTGGTTCGCGTCGACAGTTTTTGTTCGAAGTTAAAAAAAAAAAACTACGCAGAATGCAAAGCAGTAAAGGTCTGAGAGCTCCATATAAATTAAGTATGAACAGAAAAAGGACTGAGGCCCCATCTGAGCTGAAGTGGACCAGAAAGATAACCGAGTCCCCTTTCAAATGAACTCACAGTGTGAACATCAAAAGAACCGAGTTCCCTTTCTGTTGGTCCACTTTTTGGACCACTTCTAGAGGACTGAGTTCGGTTCCTTTAAAGAGGACTATATGTGAAAACACCCTAAATATTATCTGTACGTTCTATACCATTACTCCTTACTGTCCTTCATCTGGGCTGCAACTAATCGATTAAATTGATTATTAAGGCAACAAATTTAATAATTGATTAGTTGGGTCTACGTTATCATACACATTCGTACAGTGACTACTCCATAATGTGGGGGCAGTAAGCTAACCAAAGCCGCAGTGGCAGTAAAGCAGCATTAAACTGAATGTCCACAGCCATAAAACAAGAACAAGAAGGAGACGATAACCAGTGCCGTGACGATAACCAGTGCCTAAAAATGCATGAATGACATTTTTCACGATGTAAACACGCACTATTTGTTCATGCGCACGACTCTCTCAGGGAAGTCGTTCACTAAAGAGTTCTAGTTCAGTCAAATCTTCCCATTTTTAACTGATAAATAACAAAAACAACTTTTGTAGAGACGGGCGAGTGTGGACGTGGTAAAGGATGTGACGTTTTGTTTCAAGTAGTGTTGGTGCGGTGCGCAACCGGCGTCTAAGCATTCTAGCATGCAAATCTCCTAACTAAGATTTGCATTCTAGCTGGTGATGTCATAGAAATGGAGCGGAACATGTTTCATTTCTGTGAGACCCATTTAGCCTGCCAGGCCTGGATGAGAGCCTACTGTTGCTCCCAACGCAAGCGAATCTGGCTGTGAAGGTGAATATTTGAAGCCAAAATTGTGCCAGGGAATCAGTTTGCTCCCTGAAGAGTGGAATCTGTGCAGCGAATTTTTTATCCTTGTTAGTGTTACCGCACATTTAGCCGTAACCGCCCATGGATTTTGCCTGTTTAACGGATTCCGCCTCACAGAAAGATGCTAATGTGGCTAACAGGGAATGAAAGCTAATGGGGACTTGAAGAAAGAGCCGAAACAAAATTAGTCAGAGCACAGATTTTGAGATTGTGTTTATTTATTTATTTTACCGTGCCTATAGGGCGGTGATTTTTTTTTGGTTTTTAAAGATATTATTGTTGACATTGTGTGTGTTGTAAAGACATTTGGGGAGAGTCAGCGGATATGAGAAATGCCGTGCTGTCTGTTTATGACCAAGTGTAGACTTGTCAATGTTCTACAGAACACATGATCAGATAATGACATCATCTTCTGCCCTCACACTTGTGTGTTGCTCACGGTGATGTGTTTTGACTTTGTTTAAACTCACAATATGCATGACGGAAATTAGTCAAGGTTAGCGCAATAGCAGTCACCCCTTGGGATTTGGTGTTTAGTTAACCTTTGCAGGTGAAAACATGTTGCTTGTTCCTGTTTCATGTAGTTTACACAATCCCAGTTTTGATGAGTCCGGAAATGTATCACCGTCTTTCTTCCCCATCAGCAAGTGGTCACGTGCTCTAGTGTGTAGTGAGGTAGAAGCACCTTGGTGCTTTCTGTGGAAAAGCACCTGTAAATTCTCTGTAGAAGTTACTTGGAAATGACCTCATGGCTTCTGATCAGTTACAGGACAAACAAGCTGTTCCTCAGATGACCAGGTGCTCAGATTACCTGCCTTTGTTGCATCATTAAACTCGAACCTTGAATCCTGCTGAAGGATAAACCTTTCAGACACAACCAGAGGCGACACAACGTCACCTTTTCTTTTAGTGTTACTGATATTGCCGAGTCTAACTAAAAAGTACTCTTTTCGCATAAACCTTCTCTTTATGGTCGCACTGAGCAAGACGACCAGTACATACGCAGAGTAAATTCAGTTTCTCCAGCATATCGAGTATTGGATCTCTAAAATCAATCAGTCAATCCGTTCATGACGGAAGGCAGCGGATCCTTTCACTACCCTCGGTGCCACATTGAAATCCTTCTGGGATTCGTGTGTCTTTTCGGGAACTTTGTGGCAGCTGATGCGTCAGGAGCCCGGAGCCTCAGCTTTTTTCTGATAGCAGGGGATTGGATGGGGATTTAGCAGGACCTGAAGCGCAGTTGGATGCTAGTGAGTGTGTATGGCTGTGTTTATATGCCACACCTGGGGAGGAAATGACTGCCTCCACAGAAGGGCTTTATAAACACACACACACACACACACACACACAGATTCTGAATGTGTTCCCTCTGGCAGTGTGGGTAACCATGCTTGTGAGAGGCAGTCCCAAGCTGCGTCTCTCCAAGCACAGTTATAATGAATAGACTTTGTCCTGAAATACGGATAGTTCGATGATGCATTTGAAATGTAAATACATTGTAAAACTGTTTTAAAAAATCTACTGTGGACTGTGTGATTATCAGTATAGTCAGGGTCTAGTCTGTTCTTGCAGCAGCGGAAAACCGACATCGATTCTAAATCCCACAATAGCTGCCTTTGCAAAATGATGCAGTGACCATATCTCAGCGTTGTCACTACATGTGCGCCTCTTCCTACTGGCTCTCAGCTGATGAATATTACATTAGGTCTGCACCCGGGACGAATGGGGCGACTCACGGTGGTGGGGGGGCGGGGTCAAGGAGGCGGGCTTTGAACCCAGCAGTGGGTACTGACTGATTAGTTATTGATTTGAGGGCTGCAATGGCATGAAATCAGTGTCAGAAGTAATGTCTGAGTCAGAAATCGATTGACGCTGTACCTCCGGATGGTGCAGGGCGTTCTGGGTCGCTTTGGTGATTTTTTTAAAGTAGGAGTTACAGATGTAGCCGGGCCTTAAATTTGGGCTGCACGATAAGGCAGATGCCGATATCCGACTTTTTTTCATTCTAGTGCATGGAGAGGCGTTAAGCTACAACCCCGGCTATTTCCTGAGACGCCTACCACCCCAGAGAAAAGAGATGCATACTACCGCCTTATCTACCATACTATTAAGTATGCAGCTCGGGACACAGCCCATGTGCGGGCTCATATGGCAGACACTACAGTGTACTGCAGGCAGACTTGAGCGTGTAAAGACAAGAGATTTCTCTCGGGAACGTTCTGTTGCGTGCTCAGAATTTTGCCACAAAATAACACCATACGTTTAAGACGGACGACGCGAACCATAATGAATCCCACCTCGGACTTTAGACCCGCCTGGCGTAAGCGCTACCGTTCCGTCGTGCACCAAATGCTTGCTAAGATTTCGGCTGAAACTGTCTAAGCTTCGGTCGGATCCCGATATGATTCCGATATTCTCGTGTATCCCTAATTTTAATGTGTTTTTGTAGGATTTCCTCTAGAATCTACCAGTCTACTTTTAGCTTATGTTCTGCTTGTCTGGTGTTGTCTCTCTCCTCTGCCCCCCTCCGTCTTCCGCCGCCTCTGGTTTGGGGTCTGCTCCAAGTATGGTAGTGCCAACAAGGAAACCCAGCTTGTGCTTTCAGCTCGTAATGGCAGGATGCAGCCTTGAGAGAACAAAGGCAAAACTGTGGTGCTCTCTCCACACACAGACACATACACACTACCCTGCTTAATTCAGAAAAGCCCTGACTAATGGATTTGTGTGTTTTTGGTGTGCGTGTGTGTATATACATATATGTGTGTGTGGTGGAAAGCTAAGGGTGTAAAAAAAAAAAATCTATTGCTTGTTATGTCTCTCGTCTCGTTCTTTCATCCCTTTTTATTGGCCTCTAATTGGAGACCAGGGTGGTAATTAAAATAGGACGGCTTGTGAAATACTAAGGAGGGATTTAGTAGTCAAGCAGGGTGAAATTCACATTTTTTTAATCCCTTATTTTAGCCGCAGGTCTGGTAAGACAGTGCCTAGGGATTCACCGTTCCAACTTTTTCACTTCCGATACCAATGCCGATCCGATACCGGTTTTAAACCTTTACAGCACTGAGAGAATTTGTCTATACCTTTGTTTTTAGGCTTATTACAGTGTTCGTGAAGAGGTTAGCCACACATGCCTTATGTTATTGTGTTCAGGACGTCCTGCACTACTTAGATTTGTCACAGTTTGGTGTGTAAATGCTGACCGTCTTGAAATCGGTCCATTTCGGATGAAAACTGACCTGCGCCTGTAGATTTTTTTTTCTTTCTTAGCTTTATATGCTGAAACTGTAGACATAACTACTGGAAATAGTAAGAACAGTGTCTGTTTTATTTATTTATAAAAAATATTTTTCTATATTCATTTTTACTCTCTAACGTTGTAGAATGTAAAAACATCTTTTGGTTAATTGAAAACGAAGAAATACAGAAGTTTTTCAGCCAATTTGGACTCATTTCTGTGAGAGACATTTGGACATGATGGCGTTCCACACCAGAGTGGTTTGACGTAATGGCGTTCCACCCAATAACACGACAAACGCACGTCTCGGAATAAACACTGAAAACATCAAGTTAACGGCTGTATTGTGAGTATAACGCTGGTTGTTTTTGTTATCAGCTAAAATATAAGTTTTGTCTGTAATAAAGGGGAACATTTGACTCAGCTAGAACTGAAATGAAACAGTATAATCAGGTATAATTTTTGGGGGGGTTGTAGTGTGTTTCTATACGTAGGAATTAGCTCGGATGTCGAACAATAAATCAGCTTTAGCGCAGTAACATTCCCCACGCGCAGCGAATTGTGTTTTACAGATCGGCCCAGTGCCGCCGATGTCCACTCCAGCTGTTTGAGTCGCTATCGGACCGATATCCGGTCCACGTATCGGGTCGGTGCACCCCTCTAATTATAACAGTGTGGGACTGGGCCTGCATCCTTCTGGAGCTTATGACGCTGCCTGGTACACCGCCTTTCCACAGACACATATGCGAAAAGTGTGTGTGTGTGTGTGGCTGATAAAACCACAGCTACTGTGTGGGATAAAACATTTTTCAGCATGCATTTGGGTCTGTGCAACAGATGCTTCTCCCTCCCTCCCTCCGTCCCTCCGTCCCTCCCTCCCTCTCCTCGTTCTCCCATCAAACTAAAAGCTCGGCTTGCCACTTGAGAGAATGAAAAAAAAAAAAAGATACAGAAACTGTCCAATAAATGATTTTTCATGCATGTGCCATTTAAGCTCCGGCAGAATTTCTCAACAAATGAAAATGATTTTGAATCGGAGCCAAGTAGGCCAGTCCAAGAGCCCATAGTGGCAGGAAACTTTGTGTGTGTGTGTGTGTTTCCATCCCTTCCTCTCTGTGGGGAGTGTGAGTGTGTGGCTGCGTTTTGGTACGGTGGTCTGGTAGAAAACCATTATCGTTGGAGCCCATTATAGTAATTGAAGTGTTGGGCTCTGGCGGAGAGTGCGTTTCGAGAGAGAGAGAGACAGGAAGACAGACAGAGAGTGCACACGCAAGTGAGAGAGAGAGAGAGAGAGAGAGTGAATGAAAAGGAGTGAAAGACAGATAGTGTGCAAGCACGCAAGAGAGAGCGAGAAGTTGAGAGTGCACATTAGAGATGCACCGATCCAACTTTTTTCATTTCTGATACCGATACTTGGGCTTTGGGTATCGGCCGATCCCGAGTACCGATCTGATACGAGTTTTTAATTTCTGTGTTTCTCATTGAGGAGGAGATTATTAGGGAAATACTTGACTTAAATACTGTTTTCCTAACCAAAACAGTGTAATAATTACACACTCATATGTATATGCTAAATTA